>CAUYLG010049710.1:0-39649 GCA_963573385.1 Cacajao melanocephalus
AGACTGCATTCTAGCCTGGGCAATAGAACAAGAATCCCGTTCTCTCTCCCTCTTTCTCTTCCTCTTTCTTTCTCTTTTACATTCTTTTTTTTCTTTCTTTCACTCTCACTTTCTTTCCTCTCTTTTTCTTTCTTTCAAAAAGAAAAAAAAAAGAGGAGTTGAAAACACAGTACAGAGTTCCTATATAACCTCTACTCAGCTCCACCCAAATTGATTGAATAATTTACAGACATTGTTCAAATGCTGTTAATTGTCAAACACATTCCATTCCTGATCCAGGATCCAATCCGGGATGCCCAGTGTCTTTACTTGTCAGAGCTCCTTACTCTCCTTCAATATGGGGCTGCTCCTCAGTCTTTCCTTATCTTTCCTGACCTTAGCAGTTTGGTCAGTTATTTTGTAGAATGTTCTTCAATTTGGATATGTCCAATGCTTTCTCAGTAATAAATTGAGGTTAGGCATTTTTGGGAAGAGTACCACGGAGGTGATTTGCCTCTTTCAGTACATCATTTCAGAGGGTATATTGGCACTACTTTAACAACACTATTTGAAAAACTTAGGGCTTCCATTTAACTAGAGCCAATTATCACCATCATCATCATTAATATCATCATCATCACCATCATCATCATCCCATCACCACCACCATCACCATCACCACCACCATCACCATCACCATCACCACCATCACACCATCACCACCATCACCATCACCATCACCACCATCACACCATCACCACCATCACACCATCACCACCATCACACCATCACTACCATCACACCATCACCACCATTATCATCATCATCATCATTATCACAACCATCATTATCACCACCATCACCACCACCACCATCATCACCATCATCATCACCATCATTACACCATCATTGTCACACCATCAACACCATCAGCACTATCATTATCATCACCACCACCACCATCATCATCTCCATCAACACCATCATCATCATCACCATCACAACCACCACCACACCATCAACACCATCATCACCATCATCATTATCATCATCATCATCAACACCACCATCATCAACACCACCACTATCACCACCACTATCATCACCACCACTATCATCACCACCACTATCATCACCACCATTAACAGCACCATCATTACCTCATCATCACTATCACCGTCATCACCGTCATCACCACCACTATCACTGTCATCACTACCACAGTCAGCATCACCATCATCACAATCAGCATCATAATCATCACCATCACTATCATCATCATCACCATCATAATAACCATTGTCATCATCATCACCACTATCACCATCACTATCATCACCATCACTACCAACATCACTATCACTATCAGCATCACCATCATCATCATCATGTGCTATACAAATAACTTCATAGTCACTAACTCAACAAGTCCTCTGAAAATCTTACACTATTACTACCTCTTACACTATTGCTACCTCCATTATCAAGTGAGAAACTGAGGGTCAGAGAGTCTGAGTCACTTGCTCAAGGTCACACTGGCAGTAAGTGGTTAAATTAGAACCTGAATGCAGATCTTAGTGACTGAAAATTTCACCCTTCACCCCTCTTGGAGTCTGATGTTCAGTGCTGCATGTTTCCAGCTTTCTGTAATCCCTTACAGGTGGTAGTGGCTCTGTGGTGCCTTCTAGACAGTAGGAAATAGCTTATGTCTTCCGGGAATGTTTAGCTTTCCTGATTTATTCTTTGCCCCTCTTGCTTCATTCTTCATCCTTGGAATGCAGATCTGTGGCTAGAGGCATGACAGCCATCTTGCAACTGTGAGGCAAGAGGTATGAGCAAGAAAACCAACCTGCTAAAGACGGTGCTGCAGAGATAAGAAATGGCCTGGCCCCCGCAGACACTGCTGCACAGTCACAGTAGCCCTGGACTCCTTGTCACAGATAAGAGGTTTTTTTCTTTTAGTGTTGTTATTTTCAGGTATTCTGGAACGTATTATGTTATTTTCAGCCATGTGTGGTCCTAACTGAGACTTAAACACAAGTAAAGCTCTCTTCTGCTTAAGGTATGAAAGTTTTAATTATTTTTTCAAAATTTTAGTTTAATTTGGGGATCACAAACTCACACCACTATAGACGGCAAATGACATAAATAAATGAGTTAAATATGAACTAGAAGGTACCCTCCCAGGGTAAAGAAGGGTAACTGTTAGATTACCTTACCAGTGCCTTGCAAAAAATGGGCTCAGTGCTGCCAGACATTCCATTTTCTAAGAGAAGCACTACATCCTGTTTTTAATGTAAATTTTAAAGTAGTAATTTCAGATTTGTAAATGCTGGCCACTATCCAAAACCTTGAAGACCAAACACAATGTGTGTATTGGCTAGATATGACCCAAGGACTGTCAATTTGCAACCTCTGCAATCCCAAACATCATGGTATTTATTTATTTCAGATATATAGATGAAAGAAAATATTGCAAGAAAGAAGGTTAGGGCCAGGCATAGTGGCTCATGCCTGTAATCTCAGCACTTTGGGAGGCTGAGGCGGGAGGATCACCTGAGGTCAGGTGTTCGAGACCAACCTGGCCAACACAGTGAAACCCTGTCTCTACTAAAATTACAAAAATTAGTGTGCCTGCATTCCCAGCTACTTGGTAGACTGAGGCAGGAGAATTGCTTGAACCCGGGAGGCAGGGGTTTCAGTGAGCCAAGATTGTGCCACTACACTCCAGCCCACGACAGAGCAAGACTCCTTTTCAAAAAGAAAGCTGGCTAGAACTTTTTTGATCTTTGAACTGGCCATAAAAACAAACAGCAAAAACAAGCTGACAAATAGGATTTCCTCACATTGCCATCATTCATCAATGTGGAGGCTGGAAACCATGAAACATGGTGACAGGAAGCCTGTTTGCCCTGTTTCTGCAGCATCTTTAATTGTAGCACCCACCCTGTGATCCTGTCTTCATTCTGATGACAAACGACTGCCCACAGACTCAACTTTGACATCCTGACTTCCAGCTCTGGAAGCTGCAGCCTGGTCAAACTATGTTAGGACAAGCACATTAAGATCTTCCCTTCCCCTGACTTTGAAACAGTGTTTGCAGAATTACACGAGGCACACAGAGGGTAGGAGTGATAAATCCCAGTTTACAGATGGGAAAACAGGGAAGAAAAGTCAACCCTCTCAAGTCTTACAGGAGGAAGCTTGGTGTTGCGCAGAACAAACGATGGGCTGCCTGACTCTCAAAATTCTTTCTCTTTCTAGTAGGGAGCAAAACATTTCCAGTAGAGAGTCACTGGCTTCAAAGAAACTGTGTATTTTTGTTGTTGTTGAGAGATTTGAATGGTTTTTCAGTTGCTGTCACATGCAGCAGTGATTTACGAAATATTCAACTCTCAGTACAGAAAGGGTATCCACCAGTTGAAATGACGGCCTAGCCAATCAGACGCCAGCCACAAACCTTCTGTTCCACGGCGCTAGTGTAATCCTGTGGAACATCAGCCTTGCTCACAGGGTCATAGGGACTCCCAGTGGAGTCAGGACAGCAGCAGAGAAAGGGGCCTTTCTATCCAATCAATTCCACTGGCCGCTAATAGATGACACTAAACAAAAGCACATTTCAAATCTTATCTCTGCTGTGGATCTGGTGCCTGGTCAAATAAGCAACTGAATACTCTGTTGTCTTTACACACCTATTTTATTACCTGTAAAAGTCTGCAGATAAACATATATAATTATTATTATATAATAATATTTATTATAACATATTTCATTATATATTATATAATATATAATATATTTTCATTAATATATAAAATATAATATATAATATATATTTCATTAATATATTTCAACAATATATATAATATATATTTATTATAATATATATTATTATAAATAATATAGATTTTAAAACAATATATATTAAAAATATATATTATATCATAATATATATTATATATAATAATAATTATTATTATTATAGGATCTCACTGTGTCGCCCAGGCTAGAGTATGGTGGTATGATCACAGATCTCTGCAGCTTCAGCCTCTGGGGCTGGATCGATTCTCCTGCACTCAAATGATCCTCCTGCCTCAGCCTCCTGAGTAGCTGGGACTACAGGCATGTGCCATCACGATGTCCAGCTAATGTTTGTATTTTTTTGAAGAGACAGGGTTCCGCCATGTTGCCCTGGCTGGTCTTGAACTCCTGGGCTCAAGCCATCCTCCAGCCTTGGCCTCCCAAAGTGCTGGGACTACAGGCACAAACCACTACTTCCAGCCAGAAACATGCATTTTCAAACCATCCTTGAACTCTTCCTTCTTTTTCATTTTTTTAAGGATATTGTTCACATATGATAAAGTTCAACAATCTTACGCATATACTTTGATACATTTGGGTAATTATACACAATTCTGTGAATGCCACAGTCAACTGTATGGCGCACTAAAATTTACCAAGGGAAATTTTAGGTGCTCTCAACACACACACACATACACACACACACACACACACACACACACACACACACACACACAAGGTAACTATGTGAGAAGAGGAATATGTTAATTTGCTTGATTGTAGTAATTATTTCACTATGTACATGTATATCAAACTATCATGTTGCATACCTTAAATATATACAATAGAAAGATATGGGACGGTTTTCCCCAAAAAACATTTCCCCACACACTTCTGTGCTTGGTCCTCTTCCCAATCCCTGACCACAGGCAACTATTCATGTGCTGTCATGGTAGTTTTATTCTTTTCTAGAGATTCTTATAAATAGATGTTTACAGTACATAGTCTTTTGTGTTTGATTCTTTCCCATTGCATAATGTTTCCGAGATTCACCAGGCGTAGTGGTTCACACTTGTAATCCCAGCACTTTGGGAGGCTGAGGTGGGAGGATCATGTAAGGTCAGGAATTTGAGACCATCCTGGCCAACATGGTGAAATCCTGTCTCTGCCAAAAATACAAAAATTAGCTGGGTGTGGTGGTGGGCACCTGCAATCCCAGCTACTAGGAGGCTGAAGCATAAGAATTGCTTGAACCCAGGAGGTGGAGGTTGCTGTGGGCTGAGATTGCATCATTGCACTTCAGCCTCGACAACAAGAGCAAAACTCCATCTCAAAAAAAAAAAAAAGTTCCTGTGATTCATCCATATCGTTGCAGGTATCAATAGTTCTTTCCTTGCGATTGCAAGGAAACATTCCTATGTAAGTCCATGTCAGAATTTGTTTATCTGTCCCTCAGTTATTGGACAATTGAGTTGCTTCCAGGTTTCGGTTATTGGGAATATTGCAGGCCCTGCATCTGGCTTGGTTTTGGCACTACACACACTATAGATAGCCCTGGAGATCTTAATTTGCATTATTCATATGTAGAAATAGAGAAGTGGGAAAAAGCTTTGCTTTGTGCAAACTCATCATTGGTATCGCTAGAACTACTGCTGCCCCAAGGAAGTTGATGTCCTCAGCTGGTGTGATCCTTCTCAAGTTCAATGGTCCACCTGATCGGATGGGAAATCATTCATTCATCCAAGGGATGCTTACGGACACTTTTTATGTCAGGCCCTGCTTTAGACTTTGGGGACACAATTGTGAATTAGACAATGTCTTCATCTTTTGGAGATTATAAGTTAAAATACAAGGCAAGACAGCAGATATATAAAGTGAAAAACTTAATGAACAAGATTGCTTTTGGTGTTCTGGTATGATGGAAAAACTAAAACTGTGTAGCATGATGATGAGCGGTGCTTCAATGTGATGGTTTAGGAAGGGTCCCTGGGGGAGAGCCAGTAGGAAAGAAACGTCAGAGCTTAGTGAACTAAGTTGGCAAGAACCCTTAGACTTAACTGAATTTGACCGAGTATGACCCAGAATAAGTGATGAAAAAGTAGGCCTAATGCAGGGACCTCTGAGTAGGAGCTAAGCACTGGGTACACACATGGACATAAAGTTAGAAGCGATGGGCACTGGGAGTAGCAGAGCAGGGAGGGAGGAAGGGGGAGCAAAAGTTGAAAAACTATCTTTGGGGCTGGGCACGGTGGCTCATGCCTGTAATTCCAGCACTTTAGGTGGCCGAGGCGGGCGGATCACCTGATGTCAGGCGCTTGAGACCAGCCTGACCAGCATAGAGAAACACTGTCCCTACTAAATACACAAAATCAGGTGGGCGTGGTGGCACATGCCTGTAATCCCAGCTACTTGGGAGGCTGAGGCAGGAGAATCACTTGAACCTGGGAGGCAGAGGTTGTGGTGACCTGAGATCGCTCCATTGCACTCCAGCCTGAGCAACAAGAGTGAAGCTCTGTCTCAAAAAAACAAAACAAAACAAAACAAAACAAACTTTGGGGTATTATGCTCAGTACCTGGGTGATGGGATCATTCATACCCCAAACCTCAGTGTCATACTATATACCCATGCAACAACCTGCACATCTACCCCCTGAATCTATAATAAAGTTAAAATGACTAAAAAACCCCCCAAATTCCAATATTTTTTATATATATATTTAAAAATAGACTGATATTGGCCTGCATTCTAAATACTTTCAAAACAAGTACCAATTTGATGGAAAAGACAAAGTTGTTAAAAAATGAAAAGATTGGCCTAAGTAATGAATCACATATTCCCTTCCATGTGCATAGACTGTATCTACAAAGTAAATCCTGCCCAACTGGTCACAGATTTGTGCAAGGCCCTTGGAAGGTACCCTGAGCTTTCTGGCCCTGTCTCACATGTGGTGACCATCATCTGCATGTGTATCTTCAGCCTTGGCTGACAGCAACCCTGATTCTCTAGATAAGATGAATAAGATCATATCCCCCCAAAGAAATAAAAACCGAAATTACAGATAATGAACACATGGACAGCCAGGGCATTAGATCTCATTTATACGTACTCTCTGTGTCATCTATGGACTGGCTTTATATCCTTTGATTACTGTGTGTTCTGCCTGCTTGTTAAAGTGTTTCAAGGATTTATGAAGATCTGATATATTAGACTTGTGATTGTAATTATATGTTCAGAAAAGTATGATTACGTCTATAACAAACATTTAAATTTAAGCTAATCTTTAAAATTTGTTAAATTCAGCAGTTTTAAGCTTATTTGTTGTGTGACTGAACGTCATTGTTTAGAGAAATGTTCACTATTTAACGACTGGGAAGTTTGACAAGAGATAAAATACAGGTAGTTCTGAGCATTGCTTTTCAAAACTAACGATGTCATCAGGAAATTATCTCTGTCCAAGACTTTGCTGCCCTCTGGTCACAGATACTCTCATGCAGGCTGGCCTCTTTTGGCAGAAGATGGCCACCAGCAGCTCTAGGTACTTTTCCCAAAGCATCCACTAATTTTCCAGATGGAGTCTCATTGGACCCGCTTGGGTGACATGACCATCCCTCAACTACTCATTGTGGTCTTCGTAGGAAAAAAATCTCTCAAACCATGTTTTTTTTTTTCTTTTTTCTTTTTCCTGCTTCAACCACAACAATCATCAACACAGAAGACTTCTGCAACCAAAGGTGTTGTTTTTCTCACACCCCAAGCAGCAGACACCAGTGGGGTGTCCTCTAATTCAGTTCTGACACTGTCTACCCAAAGATAGCATCAGATCCCACGAGTTGAGGGCTCAGTCCCATAAGATCACCCCTCTCTTCCCACCAGTGGAAGTCTGTTCCTCCAGAACTTCTGACCGACTGGCTTCAACTTGGGGTTTTCACCACCCCCTTTTTTGGTTTGATTAATATGCTAGTGTGGCTCACAGAACTCGGGGAAACACTTATGTTTACAGGCATATAATAAAGGATATTACAAAGGATACGGAAGAAGAGACATGTAGGGTGAGGCATGGGGGAGGGGGCTGGAACTTCCATTCCTTCCCTGGATGTCACCTTCCAGAAATCTCCACGTGTTCGGCTACCAGGAAGCTCCCTGAGCCCAGGCCTCAGAAGCTTCCTGACGTCACCATTTTCCCCCCCAGCATATGGGGCAGGACTGTCTCTGGAATGAGGGTCTTTTGACCCATAATCAGTTAGAGTCCCACCTTTGGCTGGTTAAAAAAAAAAAAAGAAAAAAGAAAAGGAAAGCAGAGAGATTCTGTTTCCTGAAGCCTAATATATCCAACATTATAGCAAAAGGCTGTGACAGGGCTGTGGGAGTTATGAGCCTGGACTTATAGATGAAAACCAATACATGCATGAGAAAGTGGAGGGGAGTGGCCAGGCAGAGCAAATAATCCTGTATTAACACAAATTGCAGAAAAACAGAAAGAAATAGCATTTTTGGGTTCTGAGTTCTGGGTAGCACAGTACACATGCAGGTCGGAGGCCTTTTACTGAACTCCCGAGCCTTGGCCTTGTTCTTGCTTTTCTCCTGAAGGTCGGTGCAATTTGAGAACTCAAATTATGCCCTTCAGAATGAGGTGAGCAGATCTGCCAGAGGACGATGATGACCCTGCCCATTTTTGAAGTCCCAGAGGAAATTCCCTGGACCATTCTTGGGCCATTTAATTGGGAGCTGAGCAGGTCTCTTGATTTATTATTTAACATTTTTCTTGCGGGACCCTTATCTGCTCAAATAGTGTATTAGTGACCTGAGGGCTGAGATGTTACATCCTCCCCTACTTCTAGCTCTGTGGTTTAGCTTCAGATTTTCAATTAATGAAGTAGGGTAGGGAGAAAAAAAAAGAAAGGTGAGAGACAAGAATGATCTAGGATGAAGCGTAAGCCCCAAACTGCTACATTAAGCAGAACATGGATAATACACACAAGGAAGTATGTGCTTGTCACTCTGTGATAGAGGTAAGTTAATGGCTCCAATCAATCATGTCTCCCAGTATCCAGACCCTGGTGCAGTTCCTTCCCATGTTACCTCTGGGTGTGATGTCAAAATGATTTCTTATTTGCTTTGGTCAATATGACATCGGCAAGCATGGTAAGAACAGAGGCTTGGTAAGTGCTTCTCCTTTAGGAATCTAGGTGCCATGTGTCGAAGCCCAAGCTAGCCAGGTGGTTAAAGCTCGGGGGAAGAACTCAGACAGCCACCCGACAGCCCTAGCTTGCTGCTAGATATGTCGAGGTGGCATCTGGGACCATCCAGCCCTAGCTGGGCTTCCAGATGACTGTGGTCACTTGAGTAATTCCACGAGACCAGCCCAAATTGCCAAATCATCCCTTTCTCTCTACCTATCTATTGAGCTTACCTCTCTTAGTCTCAGGCGCTCTCTCTCTCTGTCTGCCTGTCTATGTACCTATTGACCTACCTATCATCTATCTATCCAGTTCTCTATTATCTATCTATCTAATCTATTTACCTATCATTTACCTATTATCTAACCTGCTCTATCCATCTACCTACCTATCATTCACCTATCATCTAACTATCCAGTTCTCTATTATCTATCTAATCTATGTATGTGTCTATCATTCACGTATCATCTATCTATCTAATCTATCTACCAGCTATCAATCATCTAATCTATCTAAAATGATTATTGTCTTAAGTCACTTTGGGGTAGTTTTTCATGCAGGAATATCTGTATTATAAGCACACACATTTACATATATGTACATGTGCTTCTATGTAAATAAACATATATGAACTATTATTTTAATTATTTTATATGGTCATAGGCTGAAATACAGTATACATATGTGTTAACACATATAATTAAAAGTTATAAAAAGTAAGACTTCCTTTTATCACACGTGATACCTGATAATAGTTTCTATTCCTTTCCTTTTCATTTCATTGCATTCTCTCTCTTGCTTCTTCTATTTCTCTTACTAATTCTGATTAATAACCTACTAAACTCATTTCATAACTTACAAGTGGTTTGTTACTCCCAGCTTGAAAATCCCTGCCCTAGAGTACAGGTTTTTCAGTTGGTGGGCGGGAGGTTCAGGGATGCACTTCAAGAGGCAGTTCCTTCAGTTTCTACACAGTTTTTGTGAGCATGGGCAGGTGCATTTGCTGGGAGAGGCCACGGATTTCTGTCAGATGTGAAGAACCAACCACAGCTCTGTGCACTCTGCCTGGGTATGGCGTCCGTGATCGCAGCATTGCAAGCTGTCAGACGATGATCCCGAATCTCTGTCTCCTGCCAAGATCTTCTGCCTGAGCTCTGGACTCAGCGCCAACATCCTACCAGACACTTCCATCTGGATGTCCCCAAGGCACCCTAAAGATATTCGTTTCCAAATCTTTTCCATTTTTGTATTACTCACACCCTCTGCCAAAAACCCAGCTTTTTCAGTCACTTTCCAAGAGAGAAGCCTGTGAAGTCATCCTTCTCCCTCCCCAGCTTTATTAAGGTCTCACTGACAAATAAAAATTGTATCTGTTTATGACGTGCCCGGGGGTGTCCGAGAGAGAGAGAGAATACAGTCATGGGTTCCTAGTCAGTAAAGCTCCTTCCCCGTCCCTCTTTTCCACTTATCACTAGAGACAGAAACTAAAAACCATGGCTTTGGGCTGGCAAAAGCCTAAAACAACAAAACTGCACAACAACAACAAAATCAGGGGGTACACCACGATGTTTTGGTATACATATACGTTGTGAAATGATTATGGAAGCTAATTAGCATGCCATCACCTCACATACTGATCATTTTTTTATCTTGTAGGGAGAACATTTAAGATCTACTCTTTTAGCGGTTTTCCAGTCTATCATATGTTATTAACTGCAGTCATCATACTGCACATCTCCAGAACTTCTTAGTCCCACAGAACTAAAACCCTCTCCCCTTTCATTCCTGATACCTCTTCGCCAGTCGTTCCACACATCAAACCAGTCACCCGAATTGTGTTGATCCCACTGATTCTACCTGTTAGATAGCTTTCACATCCTTTTTTTCTGATCTAGTCTTTCTGCAACTTTCCTGCTTACAATTCTCTGGTTTCTTTCCCGAATTGTCACTAGAGCTTCCCTACTGGTTTCCTGGTGTGTAATTTCAATTTGTCAGATGCATTTCTACTATGGCCACCGAAGTAGACTTTGAAAATTGTGTGTTGTGACATCACATCAACCCTTAATGTCACCCAAATATTACCCACACTACAGAGTAGCAAATAATAGAAACTCCTTTGTGTGGGTGAGGGGTGCTTCGTGATCTGGCTGCAGGTGACCTGACCAGCCTCAACACACACTGCCGTTTTCAGCAGTATTTCCCTCAGCATGCTATGATCCTACATTTTTGCACACTTTTCCTGAAAAGCTCTTACCCTGCTTACTCAGGTAGCAAACTACTACGCATCCTCCAAAACTCAGGTTCGTTTTACCTTTTCTGGGACTAATAACAACAGGTGATGGTGATGAGCATTTATTGGGCACAGAACACTCTTCCAAAGGCTTCACGTGGGTTCATTCGACTGAGCCACACACAACAGTCCTATAAGAGGGTACTGCTGTTATCTTCACTCTACAGAGGGGAAACTGAGGCTCAGAGGAATGAAGAAACTGGCCAAAGTTCACACGACGAACACGGGGGCATTGCAAAGATCCAAACCTAGCAATTTGGCTCTGGAATCCGCTTTGTCCATATCACGTCACCACCCAGGGTTTGCAGGGCATGCACCTAATTTCCCAACTTCACAAGGAGCATCCACCAAGAAGCTACCATCTCCCCAAGAGAAGACTACTGAAGCCTTTGACCTAACTCGGGGCACAGACTGTGGTGTTGGCAAATTAGTGAACACAGCCTGCCTCTGCCATAGTGATCCAGAGGAGTTAACAGTGCAGGAGCTCTGTCTCCAGCAGCAGGACTCAGGCTGGGTTAAGCTCCTAGGCTAATTCATTAAACACACTGGAGGGAAGTGAGCCAGTACTCCCTTCAACTGCTGGTGACCTTTGTTGGGATTGCCTTTATTCTGGGTTAGATACCCAGTGAGCATGAGCAACTGAAAGGGACCATGAGAGGCAGAGAGGGAGCTGGGAGCGGCTGACCCTTGGTGTCTCTCACACCATCACGCCTTTCTTGTCTCCCGGACACACCTCAGTTCCAACCTGCCATTGTGATGCGACACTCACCACACCCAGGAGTGACATGTGGCTGGAAGGCACCCATATGGTCACGGCACATGTAATATTATGGAATATTTCTCTACTAATTGACAAGTAGGCACAGCCCTTCATCTCCCCAAGAACTCCGTCCACCTCCTCGGCTTCTTCAGACTCTTGAGATTCACTAGACCTTCCCATTACCCAGCAGCTAAAAGGAGGGGCAGGGGGCTTTCCAGATGTTGCCCCCTGTCTTCTGTCTGCCTTTCTTCTGAATTTTCTGTGCTTTTCTGGTTCCTCTGCTAATATTTGCATATCATCTGGATGAATCCATATGCCATTCATAATACTTAGTTAATACGGACCGGGTGATTCAATGTACTTTTAAATCAACTCACCTAAAAGAAAGTGACGAAGACACTCTAGGCTTCTATGTCCAGGCTGAAAATTTTTCTCCAGACTCCATCACACTGGGTGACGAGGGTGTTGCCAGAGAGCATCTCTCCACATCTCCGCTAACCTAAAAAGTCTCCCAGCCCAGATTTTAACAAGGCAGAGCCCCACGTCCATCTCATCGCCAATTTGTCTTGTAATCAACATCAGGGGAGGGAAAGCAGGGGCAGCTGGCTTGTTATCTCACTACCGCTCATCACCTTCCTGCTCAGCAACTCAAGGGAACACAATGCTGCTTGAAAATCCCCCAGATTTGACCTGAAATGAGTCTGGGCTGGTATTTGAATGCTTTTTAATAATGAGCAGTTTGCCTGGGCTGAAGGCCATTTCCATAATCTCCAAGCACCCCTGCAGGCGTTTTGCTCACTAGGAGGGGAGAGGGCTCCCAGGTGGAGGGAATTAGGAGCAATCCCGGGGAAGAGTCTGTGTGCCTGGATGTTGGCTCGTTTTGCTCTTCTGTAATTCAGAGATTATTTCCTGGATGTCTGACATTGCTGGTCATTTGCCCTCCCATTCCTTCCTCTCCCTTCCCCTGCTCTGCTCTGAATCCCACACTCTGCAAACCCTTTCCCAGGCTTTCTTGTCAACTGGTGTCCAGGTAGTTTCAACCAATGGGAGGCACTGGTGAAAGGGGAGATGCCATTTTATCTCTCTCCCTTTTTCTCTCTGTGCTTTGGGCAGTGTCTCTTAGGAGCTGGGTCTTCCCATCCCTCCAGCTCCCACCCGACACTTCCTGCCAACTCTTCCAAGCTCTGGCAACACCACCTCCTCCCTTTGTCTTTGCAGCCCGGGCAGTGGTACTCGCTTCCCGCTCTATCTCTACATTGTCTCAGGCTCCCCTCTTTGTCCTTCCAGCCCATAAACACTGGCTCCATGTCCTAAATCCCATCCCTTGAGTCCCTGGCTGTCCTTTCTGTTGTCCTGACTGCACTTTGCCTCACACACCTATTTTGTGTGCAGTGCTAGATGCTGGGAGAGAAGGAGTCCGCTGTGATAGAATCCAGTAGCTGCAAGTCAGAGAGCCGTGCCTGTGGTTCTTTGGGGAGTTGGTGATCACCAAATGCAGAATTTAAATGCGGCGTTGCTCATGGAATACAAAGGTTGAAAATGATGGAATCAGAGATTGCTACCTAAATAAATGGGAATAAATGCTCTGAAGGTTTTGCTGTTTCCCCTGTAATGCCGAGTCTCGGTGTTTGGGTCACCGTGAAATGTCAGAATACTCCAGGCTCTGCTGTGAAGAATGGAAGGAAAGCGGTACATACTAATTATTTCTACCTACAGCTTTTCTGTGCCTCTTAACGATTTTCACAAGCTGATTTCATGAGGCATTTTCATACTCCAAACACATACAAAATATTCCACCTTAAAATTATATAAGACCTGACTTCTGTGGATGCGCTCCTTAGGGTAGCTTTTCATAGAACCCCAAGCTCTGTGGTTTTGGGGTGCCTCCAGCAGTAGGGCCGGGGATTCAGGTGTGCATCCGTGAAGAATCAGAAGCATCAGGCGGATGTGATGGCAATGATTTGTAGGGGTGGTGATTCTGCACCTTTTCCTGTATGTCCTGGATGACTGCTCTCGTTTCAGCAGGGAATCATTTCTGGCTCTGGAAGGTTTCCCCAGAAGTGCACTGATCAGGAGCATAGGGCACTTAGATGGAAGGAGATGAGACAGTGTGACTGAGGCTTTTGTCCACTCCAGGCAAAAGCATTCACAGCATTCATTCAGTTCCTGGTTTTTTCTTTCATTGTCAAACTCTTCTCTGGAAATCACAATTAATCTCATTTAAAATTTCTGACACAGGGCGTTTCATCATCTTTTCTTGATGGATCGATGATAGTCCACAGACCTAATTTGGAGATGCTCTGAGGGTCCAGTGAGGGAGGGTGAATGCAAGGTGGTGCATTTGTGAGATGACAGTTCAGTGGGACAGAGCTCAGAGGGAGGCGGGGAGAGAGCATCTGGAGAAGAACCAGGCACCAGAACCAGAGGGCTGTGCATGCCACTCACGTCACGTCCCTTCATTCTCATTTTTAGAAACTGCAGAAAATATGTTTAAGTTTCTCAAATTTTGCAACTCATATTAGGGGGCTAGGATGAGAGGTTATTGACATATTTATTAATTCAACAACTATGGACTCTTTGGCACCCATTGTGATACTAGGCTTATAGAACTGTATAAAAATCCGCTGCTTTTGGGGAATGTGTCTTTAACATCCCATATCCTGAAGTCATTTAATGAGTGTTTGGTGATTGAGTACAAATCACAGATTTGTGAATAAGATATAATATTTTAAAACTTAATAGTGATGATACTGATATTACTAAGAGGGATCATATTGTTGGTGAGTTTTCCCTGTGATATCTGTATCTGCTGCAGTAACAGATGGTTGGCGCCCTAAGCCATTTTTCTCAACCACTTGGTTCCTTTTCTTATTCTATCTTTTTTTTTTCTTAATTAGAACTTTCTGACTCCCTAGAGATGGCAGCTAGACTTTGTTGGTTCCCACAGTTCTAGAAGCTTAAAATTCCACAGACCCAGAGCATTTGCCCTGGCTTTCAGTTGGCAACTGCTTTCTGAGAATTATGCAATTGCTGCCGATATCTCTCTGCACGCCACTGAAAAGACACATTCTCAGATGTTTTTGATCTCACTTTTCTTGCATTACAAGATCAAGACCAGGAAACATATTGTTGACGACAAAATAAAGAGCAGAATGTGAAGTCACCCAGCATTTCTCTTTCATAGACGTGCAGTGCACAAACTGGGAGCTGCTTTGTATAAAGCACACACATCAATGATTCCTTACATTTGTAAAACAAAACATTTGTAAGAAGGCACAGATGCCAGTAATTGCTTTCCCACACAGAATGCCATCTGATAAAGGAACTCGCTAATACCATATTGCACTTTCTCTGCAAGCATCTCTGGGGTTCAATTTGCACCTGACTTTCCAAGCTTCTCTGGGCTGCTGTGATCTGTACTCATTTTATGCTACAAGGAGTACATGCATCTTGGATGATGATTATGGAGTGATTTCATTTTCTTTACCTTTAACCACAATGTTAGTTTGGTTTAAAAAGCATTAGTTTTGCTTACTAGAGAGGTACTTTTTTTGAAATGTTGTGAGCATTTCCATGACTTTATGCTGGTTTAATAAAATCCAGTTTTCAGAGAGTCATTATCATTCTTCCTACTCACTCTGGCTTAGGCATTTTGTGTTGCTATAACCGAAGGCCATGGACTGGGTAATTTATAAAGAAAAGACGTTTATGTCTTACAGTTCTTGAGGCTTGGAAGTTCAACCTTAAGGTGCGGTCATCT
This sequence comes from Cacajao melanocephalus, assembly GCA_963573385.1. Lineage (NCBI taxonomy): Eukaryota > Metazoa > Chordata > Mammalia > Primates > Pitheciidae > Cacajao > Cacajao melanocephalus. The sequence continues at coordinate 15,769 of CAUYLG010049710.1, forward strand.
AGCAAGGGCCTTCATGCTGCATCTTCCTACAAAGGCCAAGAGCCGGCGGGAGAGCAAGAGACAGGAGAGGCCGGATGCATCCTTTCAGCAGGAGCCCACTCCCACAATAACCAACCCACTCCCAACTAGCAAACACGTGTACATGCCTGTGATAACCCACTCACCAAATAACTAAACCACTGCTGAGATAACAACACACACCTGTGGTAATCCATTCCCCAAATAATCAACCCACTCCTGAGATAACCAGCCCACTCCTATGATACCCAACCCACTCCCAATATAATAAATCCACTCCCACAGTAACCAACCAACTCCCAAGATAATAAATGTACTCCTAATATAACGAGTCCATTCCCAAGATAATCAACCCACTCTCATGATAACTAACCCACCCTCAAGATAACTAACCCACTCCTGTGATAATTGACTCCCAAAATAACCAAACCACTCCCATGATAACTGACCCACTTCTGAGTTAAGTAACCCACACCCATGATACCCAACCCACTCCCAATATAATGAACATACTCCCACAATAACCAACCCACTCCCAAGAGAAATAACACACTCCCAATACAAACCAACCCATTCCCAAGATAACCAACCCACTATCATGATAACTAACTCAATCCCAAGATAACTAACCCACTCTCGAAATAATCAAACAACTCCCATGATAACTAACCCACTCCTGTGATACCCAATCCACTTACAATAAAGTGAACATACTTCCATGATAACCAACCCACTCCCAAGACAAATAACACACTCCCAATATAATAGACCTACTCCCAAAAGTAACCAGCCCACTGTCATAACAACTCACTCCTGCGATACTGAACCCACTCTCGAGATAAATAACACACTCCCAATACAATAAACCTACTCCCAAGATAACCAACTCACTCTCATGCTATCTAACCCACTCCTGAGATAACTAACCCGCTCCCATGATAGCCAATTCCCGAGACAGCTAGTTCTCTCCCATGATAACCAACTCACTCCCAAGATGGCTATCCAACTTTCAACATAACTAACCCACTCTTGTGGTACCCAACCCACTCCGCAGATAAATAGCACACTCCCAATGTAATGAGCCCACTCCCAAAAGTAACCAGCCCACTCATAATAACTCACTCCTGTGATACTGAACCTGAGATAAATAACACCCTCCTGAGATAACTATCACACTCCTGTGAATCCACGCCCCAAATAACCAAATCAGTCCCACGATAACTAACTCATTCCCAAGATAACAGACTCACTCCCATGATAACTAACTCACTGTCAAGATAACTAGCCCATTCTCAACTAACCACCACCTTTGTGATAAGCCACTTCTGAGATACTAACTTACTCCTGAGATAAATAACCCACTCCTGAGATCACCAACACACTCCCCAAATAACGAACCCACTCCTGTGATAACTAGCCTACTCCTGAGATAACTCATCCACTCCCATGACAATCAACTCACTCCTGAGATAATGAACTCACCCCTACAGCAATTAATCCCCTTCTGCAATAACTAACCCATTCCTAAAATAGCTCATTCCTGAGATAACTATCCCATTTCTGTGACAACTAACCCACCCTTGAGATAACTCACCCACTTCCATCATAACTAGCCTACTCCCAAGATAAGTAACCCGTTCCTGAGATGACTAACCCACTCTGGAGGTAACGGCGTTAGTCCACTTGTGAAGGCAGGGCTCTCATTACCTCATCACCTCTTAAAGGTCCCACCTCTCCACACTGGCACACTGGCTATCAAGCCTCTAACTCATAAACTATGGGGGACACATTCAAACCAGAGCACACCCTTTTTTCGATGCTTGATCATCATACTTGCAGATTTGCCTGCCTCAGTACATTTCTATTTACACTTGAGATCTGTCCACTCTTTATGTTCATGTCATCATTATGAACATAAAACTGACATTACGATCTTAGTCACTAACTTTTTCACTGCAGTTAACCCGTGTTAAGCCATTGATCTATTTTTATGAATTGAAAATAGGATGCAATGAAAACAACACACACTGAAAACTTCACAAATGCAAATGAAACACACAAATTATATAAAATTCCATTAGCTGATAATGATTTTAGCCTGAATGTTGGCTGAAAATAAAACCACAGACCATCTGGTTTTTGTAATGCCTATGTAACTTTAAAACAGTAATGATTGTTAAGAACATAATGTGGCTTCTTTGATAATCATAATTAATCTTATTTTTTAAATTTATGACATATAATTTCATTGCTTCTTCCTCTGCAGCTGTCAATCCACTTGCTAGAATGCTAGATTTTATCTATTAGGGAGTAAAGGCCCAATTCGGGGAGTGAATGTTTTAGCAGGGCGTACTGGTGGAGATATTGTTCAGTTTGGCTGGAGACATAGAATTTGTCAGAGGGGTGGAGATGAAATGCGACATCAGATAAAGCAGGGCAACATCAACATCATGAAGCACCTGGTGCCGGGAGAGGGGTAGGTGAGGTTTATATTTAATTTATATCTCCATATAGAAGTGGTTTGGGAAGGGTACCATTTGGAGACCAAACATTTATGTAGAGAGTTGTAGAAATTGAAGTAAGAGATGATGGTGGCAGGGCTTAGAAAAGTGGTGGCAAAAGTGGAGAGAGGAGGGCTGCTCTAAGATGCATAAGGAAACTGAATGCATATGTACATTAGACCTAATGACTCTCTGTTTGCATACACATGTGCATGCTTTGCAGGGGAGAGGAGGCAAAATGAACAAGAAGGAGAAATCAGGAAGGACTCCTTGTTTCTGAAATAGGAAACGCAAATAGATGAGCAGGATCTTGAGAAAGAATAATGCATTTGCTTTGAGACATCTTAAGTTATCTGTGTGATACCAAGCTGGTATATGGCACAGACGATTGGAGCCCAAAACATAAAAGTGGTTTGGAATTTCTCATCAGGGAATCATCTGTTGGCATAGAAGTATATCTAGGTATTGATTGAACCCATGGAAATGTACAAAATTCCTCAGGATGACTGGCATCCTGAGAAATGAAGAGGCAGAGGATGGAAGTATAAAGGACATCTGTCTTCAAGTGTTGCCAGAGGAAAGGACATCTGTCTTCAAGTGTTGCCAGAGGAAGAGCAGCCCTCATAAAGGAAGCTAGGAGAAACACTGGAAGAGTGTATTGAAGAATTTTAGGAAAAAGAGTCTTTCCAGAAGAGACAGTGATCAATGGTATGAGTCCATTTTCACACTGGTATAAAGACACTGCCTGACACTAGGTAATTTATAAACAAAAGAGGTTTAATTGGTTCACAGTTCCGCATGGCTGGGGAGGTCCAAGGAAACTTACAGTCATGGAGGAAGGTGAAGGGGAAGCAAGTGCCTTCTTCACAAGGTGGCAGGAGAAAGAGAGCAGGGGAAATGGCTACTTTTTTTTTTTTTTTTTTGAGACGAAGTCTCACTCTGTTGCCCAGGTTGGAGTGCCGCGGCACGATCTTGGCTCACTGCAACCTCTGCTTCCCAGGTTCAGGCAATTCTCCTGCCTCAGCCTCCTGAGTAGCTGGGATTACAGGTGTGTGCCACCACGTCCAGCTAATTTTTGTATTTTTAGTAGAGACGAGGTTTCACCATGTTGGTCAGGCTAGTCTCGAACTCCAGACCTCGTGATCCACCCGCCTCGGCCTCCCTAAGGGCTGGGGTTACAGGCGTGAGCCACTGTGCCCGGAATGGCCACTTTTAAACCATCAGATCTCGTGAGAACTCCTGCACTATCATAAGAATGCATGGGGGAAACCATCCCCATGATCTAATCTCTTCCCAGTAGGTCCCTCCTCTGACACGTGGGAATTATAATCCCAGATGAGATTTGGGTGGGGATACAGAGCCAAAGCACATCATCAATTGTTTCAAATGTAGCTGAGACTTTAAGTAGATGAAGATGGACAACGTATTTCTTGGTTTTACCCGCAAGTATCTGGTTCTGTTACCGTGGGAAGTGCCATTTTAATTCAGTGATAAATAGACTGCACTAGGCCGAGGCTGAGAGTGGGTGTGGACTAGAAGGGACCACATGAGTGCAAGTGATGTGCTCATGTGGATGGGCTGTGAAAACCTGAAACTGGGCAGTGGCTGGAGGGACACCTTACATAGAGAGTCAATCTGTTTTTTCCCTTCACACGGAGGAAATGCAAAGGTGTTCATGACTGGGGAAGAAATGCATGAAGAGAGTTAAATGACCTATGCATAACAGAAAAGAGAAAACTGGCCAGGTGCGGGCACTCACATCTGTGATCTCAGCACTTAGGGAGGCTGAGGTGGGCAGATCACTTGAGGCCAGACGTTTGAGATCGGTCTGGCCAACATGGCAAAACCCTGTCTCTACTAAAAAATACAAAATAAATTAGCCAGGCACGGTGGTGCGCACCTGTAATCTCAGCTACTTGGGTGGCTGAGGCACAAGAATCGCTTGAACCTGGGAGGCAGAGGTTGCGGGGAGCTTAGATTGTGCTGCTGCACTCCAGCCTGGTTGACATTGTGACGTGAGACTTGGTCTCAAAAAAAAAAAAAAGAAAGAAAGAAAAGAAGGAAGAAATTGGTAAGACAAGAGTAGGGGGAGTCAGAGGAAAATAGGGTGGTTCTAAGACAGGAGGGAGGCTGCCTCCTCCAGTGTGACAAGAGGGAGAGTTAGAATGGTTGTGGATAGGGTGGGAAGCCAGGGAACCTGCTTCCATACAACAGTTTCTCATCTTCCTGTGAAGTAAGAGCTGAGACGCCGCCCGGGGTAGAAGAGATGGGACAGTAAGACTAGAAGAGCGTGGGGCAAGGATGAAACACCCTCTGTTGAAAGGGGAAGAAAGAGCTTGTTGAACAGGGATGAGCTCTGATTTAGGGGCTGCAAATCACTTATCTCAGTGGATTGTGTTTCTGAAGGAATCTACGCTTTGCTACTGCATCAGCTCCTGTCGTATGCTGGGGTCATGTGGGCACTTGTTTTGGCCTCAACCACATCCATTTTGTCTATTTTTCACAGAATTCAATTCACATTTTTCTCATAGAATCATCTCTCTCCTACTCCCAGGCAGAGTGGGCTGGAAGAGCTGGCTCGGGACCTGGCATGTGACCTAGGCCCCACCAGTGAGTAAATCCCATTCCATCTGGTCACATTGATTTGTTCAGAGATGGACAAATCACCCAAATTGAGCCAACAAGACTCAGTCCCAGGACTTTAGTTTGCATTAGGAGGTGAAACAATGTCTCTCTCCATTGTGATGCCGACAGAGTAGATCATGGAACTGAATCTGCTGACATCCCTCTTGCTTAGGAATGAAGCTAACATGAGTGAAGCCAGAGACAAGAGAGAGAGAGTTTGGTTCCTGATGGTAGTGTTTGAACCTGTGTACCCAGTCAATCTGTGCAACCCTTGACTTTTTAGGTACAAGTGCCAACAATTTCCCTTATGTTTAAATTTTCTGACCTCACAGATGAAGAGTCTTGTATGCTTTAGAAGAACATAGCCTGACAGGGCACAAAGAAGAAAAGTTCTCAGAGGTTACTACAAAGAAAAAAGCAGCAGGGCTTGGTGATTAACTGAGTATCAGAGATGGAAGAGAGAAGCGGTCTGAGATGATGTGCAGAGTTTTCATGTGAGGGTGACCAAGGTGATGGTGATGCCATTTAAAGAAATTTCAGGCCAAGGGTTGAGGGAGATGAATTTGATTTTAGATGAACTGACTTGAGATGTGGTTGAATCACTGTCTGCAGAAAAATTCATCCAGCATTTGCAAATACCATTTTGATGAATTCTGCCCAGAGCATACTATGTACTAAAAAATGTGCTGAATGTGTAAAAATGTGATGTGATTAAAAACTCATAAAATAATTATTTAAGTATCTCTCTCCTCTGTTGGGTATCTGCCTGCTTCCTTCCCCAAACCTGTTTGGAAACACATTCTGAGGAATGGTAGGAAGGAGGGACAAGATTCTGGCTTCTTCCTGGGAGAGCCCATGAGGGAAGACTGTGCACATTTTTTTGGGTCATCATTTATTCTAAATAAATTGTAAAAAGGACCTTGATTCCTTTTGTTTAAAATAATTCTGAAAACAAAACACCTGAACAGAAGTATTTAACTGAACACCTCAGACTTTGAGAGTTGGCTTCTAAATATCAAAATCCAAGACTTTCCGGTGACCTGAGTTTTCTGTGGACATTTAGTATCATAACTGACTTATCTCAAGGAAATATTTCAGAGGGCTGGGTGAAAACTTCAGATCGCAGCAGTCGGGAGATGTTGCAAGGTTGGAGTGAAGTACTGGTTTACTTCTTGTACCCAAACAGCTATTAAAGTAATTTCCTAAATCTATCAAAATAGTTTCCTAAACCCATCTTCCCTGTTATGGCTTTTGCCCCCTCTGAATTCTTCTGCTGGACAGAGATTAAGTTGGAGAGTCACTGAAATTGTTACCCAACTCATGCCAGCCTCTCCTCCGTCTAGGTGTAGAAGCCACAGGCCCCCGGGAGGCTGACCTACTTTGCCATGTCAGAATCGCTTAATTCTGAAATGTAGTGTGGGCAAGCACCTAAGTCCTGAGAATGGAGCGCTGAAAACGCTGCCGTCTTCTAAAGCAGCATCCTCACACTGCCACTTTGTTGCCAGGGAAGAGGCAGACTTTTAAAACTCTAATGAAAGTGTTGAATAATCCAGAGAGGGGTATTCCTCTGGAGTGCAAAGCAGGCCTGTGCTTGCAGACCTGTGGCTCTTGCTTAGCACGAAGCCCGGATGGTTTTTTTGGGAAACACATGGTTCCTCCTTTTGAACAGGGTGATGTCTTAGAGAATAATGGGTGAGGGTTATAGGCTGAACTGTGTCCCCCTCAGTTCCGTATGTTTAAGCTCTAACTCCAATCTGGCTGTTTTCAGAGACAGGGTCTTTAGGGAAGTGATTAAGGATAAATGAGGTCATAAGGGTGAGGGCCTAAGATGACAGGATTGATGTCCTTATAAGAAAAGAAAGACCTCTGAGAGCTTGCATTCTCCATGCACTGAGGAAAGACTCTGTGAGGACGTGGGGAGAAGGCAGCTGTGCACAAGCCAGGAAGACAGCCCCTACCAGAAACCAACCCCGCTGACATCTTCATGTTAGACATACAGCCTCCAAAACTGTGAGAAAATAAATGTCTTGTTTAAACCACCCAGTCTATGGTATTTTAAGGCAGTCGGAGCTGACAAACACAGTGAACGTGGAAAGTGAAGTGACTATTAATATTAACACCCATGATGAGTGATGTAGTTTGGATGTCCCCTCCAAATCTCATGGTGAGATGGGATCCCCACTGTTGGAGGTGGGGCCTGGTGGGAGGTACTGGGTCATGGAGGTGGATCCCTCATGAGTGTCTTGCTGATCAGTGAGCGCTCACTCTGAGTTCACATGAGAGCTGGTCATTTGAAACTCTGTGGCACCTCCCCCTGACTCTTGCTCCTGATTTTACCACACGACGTGTCTGCTCCCCCTCTGCCTTCCACCATGTTTGGAAGCTTCCTGAGGCCTTCCTAGAAGCAGATGCCAGAGCCATGCTTCCTCTACAACTTGTAGAACTGTGTGCCAATTAAACCTCTTTTCTTTATAAATTACCCACTCTCAGGTATTTCTTTATAGTAAGGCGAGAATGGTCTAACACAATGTGTCATTGTGCAAACTTGCCAGGGACCTGAGCAAGCAGTCATCCCCCCAGTGTCAGCCAAGTGGCCACTGGACTGCACAGGACCAGCTCTCAACAGTGACACTGTGTGGCTGCAAGGTGTAACAGCAGCAGGGAACCTCTGACACTGGGTCCTGGGGGCGGCTCCCTAAGACCTCACTTGCACCTGCAGGCCCCTGAAATTCTTGGGCAAGACACAGAAGGGGTGGACTTTGTACAGAACATTCTAGACAAACTGATAATAAGGCAGGTGTGCCCTTAAGAAATTAGTTTTCAATAACACAAGTCGTAATTGTCTTTGTGTCTCAAAATTGACGAAGCATTTCATGAGCTAACAATGCTAAAACAGCGGCAGTAATTCTTGTTTGAAACAGCATTTTTTCATTTCTCCCTCCTACATTCAAACAACAGCTATTATGAGTTAAATGAGTTCTGGGGCTTTGCTGCTTCCCCACCTTCTGCCTCTGCAGATTCATCCTCTGCCATTCTCTGCCCCTACCTCCCCGAGGAAGCTGACTTCTATGGGTTACATCACCAGATCCTCTCTTCCTACTAGATGTGGGGTTGGGTTTGGCCACTGGAAGGCGTTGACAGGAATAGGAGGACAGAAAGGCTGGGGTGTTTGTTACCTCCCCTTTCCCTGCTGGGTTGCTGCTGGGCAGTGATGGGTGCCTCTATTTCTCCATGGATGAAGCTTCCAGTCCCTGGGAGGCTTCCTTCTCTGCTATCACTGTATTGGGGTCCAGCACCAGCTCCCCCTCCCTGCCCCTCCAGGTCTTGGGGTGTTCATGGCTTCCTATTGTTATAAATCCCTGGGTGTTTTCCCATCCCCCACACCCTCTGAGAATGCCCCTTCATTGAATTCTTTCCAGTCATCTCTGTGATGTTCCTGTCAGTCCAGACTGATACACGGATAACAGGCTACTTTATTCTAGTCCAAGCCTATTTCCTTTATCCATGAATCCTCCTCACCCAGAATTGCAATCTATTCCCGAAGAGGAACACTGAGATGTCCCAGGTGGATGGAAGTTGGCACCAAATTATTCTTTTCTTTGTTCAAGTGCATGACACTGAATGGCTTCCTAGGCCTTCACTGGTGGGAACTGAGGATCCAAATATTGTGGCTGACTTTCGCCAGCTCTTCACAGAGTGACCCAGTATGCAGCTCAATTTATATGCAAATTCTTCAGGAAAAAATAAAAGCCACAAAGCAGCCTGGAATGAAAACAGCGACAACACAGCCTGGAAGCCAGCGGGAGATAATCTAGCCCCAGGTTCTGTGCCCCCTCAGGAATGCACTTCCTGGTGAACTCATGTCAAAAGTGGAGCATGACAGCCTTTCCTCTGACCTTAGTCAAGGCTTCACATCACTGGTGGTGACTGCTCTCCATTGGCCTGGTATGATTAAAACAGGCTTGTCTCCCCCACAAAGTGATACCACTACCCACCCACCACAATGGCTGCAATTAAACAGCTACAATAATCAAATGCTGGGAAGTACTTGGAGCAACTGGAATTCTCAGACTTTGATGGCATGAAGTCTGACAGTTTCTTGTAAAGTTAAGCACATACCCAGCTGTATTAGTCCATTTTCATATTGCTATAAAGAACTGCCTGAGACTGGGTAATTTATAAAGGAAAGATGTTTAACTGACTCATAGTTCAGCATAGCTGGAGAGGCCTTAGGAAACTTACACTCACGGTGGAAGGGGAAGGGGAAGCAAGGCACCTTCTTCACGAGGCAGCAGGAAGAAGCGCTGAGTGAAGGGGAAAGAGCCCATTATAAAACCATCAGATCTCGTGAGAACGTACTCACTGTCCCAAAGAATACCATGGGGGAAACCGCCCCCATGATTCGATTACCTCCAGCTGGTATCTCCCTCAACACATGGGGATTTGGGGATTACAAGGTGAGATTTGGGTGGGAACAGAAGGCCTAACCGTATCACCAACCTATTCTACTCACAGGTATTTACTAGAGAACAATCCAAGCATATGTCTGCACGAGGGCTTGCATATTCAATGTTCAAACCAGCTTCAGTCAAATGAGCTAAAAGCTGGAATTCTCTGAGGAAAAGAGTGGTATATTCATACATGGGAAAATTACTCTGTAATGAAAAGAAAAGAACTACTGATTCACATAATAACATGATTGAATCTCAAAAAGATTGTGTGGAATGGAAGAAGCCCTCTATATGCACTGAATGATCTGATTTGTATGAAACTCTAGCAATAGGTACATTAATGGATTATGAAGATGGCAGAATCATGGCCGCACCTGGAGAGGGTAGGATGGTCTTGAGAGGGAGCTGAAGGAACTTTCTGCAGCAATGGAAATGATGTGTGTCTGGATGGCTGTCTAGGACTCACAGGTGTACACGTGTCTCAAAACTCATCACCGGGTACTGTTAAGATTTGCGCATTTCATGGTGTGTAAAGTCTATATTAAAAAATGAGCTGTAAAGACATTGAACTCTGCTTAAAGATAGACAAACAAGTGTTTATAGATAAAGTGTTGTGATGTCTGCAACTAACTTTGAAACGGAAGAAGAAATGGGTCAGTTGTTACAGGGATGGATAGATAGGTGTGTGATAAAAACACAGCGAAATGTTCATTGCGAAATAAAACAAGAAGTGAGCCTGTCTCCACCCAGTTTCTCTGACACCATTCTCCACATGTGTTCTCCCCTGAGCTGGAAACTGACCAGTGTTAAAAGTAAAACTTTGGCCAAGGGCAGAGCAGTGCCAGACACTTCTCCTTTTTCTTCTTCTTTTTTCCCCCCTACAAAAGAGATACTCTGCCATGTTAAAAACAAAGCACAAAGTTAAAACATGACACAAAGTGTGTCATCCCATGGAGCCGTGACTCCTTCTGGATAGACTTCTTCTAGATTGTCTTCCTTTGTGTAAGTGCAGAAAAAAATTAAATCACAAAAAGGATGCTGGCATGACCCCGGGCACGATGCTCACAATAAGAATAATAGTGGCTATTCATGTGACGCTGACTATGTTCTGGGCCCTGGGTTATCATGTTTATATGCATTACGTTATTTTAGTTCTCACAGCCACCATTGGAAACAGCAGCTATTATGATTGCTATTTTGCAGGTGATCAAAGTCCTGTTCAGTGAGGTTATATAAGCTGCCCAGTTACAGAGCAAGCCATTAGGGAGGCTGGGCCTTGACAATTGGTCTAATTTTCACAGCAGGCATCACAAACTCAAATGCCCACAGGGCGTAGGCAGGTAAAAATGAGTGACGTGGGCTCTATGTAAATGATGATGCACCCAACAGGACCTGTTAACTCTCATTGGACTCCCTGTTGGGACTACAATGGGGACAGGGGACTGTGGGAAGCTGGAGAACCCCTGCTCCATCTAAAGGGCCACATATGTTTCATCTCTGGCTACAGCAGTGGCAGGAGTCAGGGCCTCTGCAGGAGGGATAGCAGCTGCTGGTCCTGGCACAGGTCCCCATAGGATGAAGAAAGATCAGGGGACCTTCGTCTTCCCTTGGTGCTTCTTGATTCATCATTTCTCTCACTGAAGACTATTCCCTGACACATACCTTCTGACACTGTGGAATCTGTGCAATAGTAAATACAGCTTAGCTTTAGAGTGTGTATATCTATTCAATATTAAAATAATTTAATTGTGAATTCAAATGGCAGCTTGCCCAATTGGGAGCCTGCCCAAGCCCTGGATTCAGGGTTTCTAAGATATGGGAGCTCTAGGAAGTGCAAAGAGCCATGTTTTATTCAGAATCCTAAAGGAAGCTGCACTGAACATGAAGAGTGGTACACTGTCACCATCAAGAAATGTCTGTGCCTGGGTGGAGGGAACTTGAGAGGAAGAGACCTGTCAAAGAGAAGTCTTTCTCTTCTGGGCTTTCTCTGAGTGGTTTCCAAAACAATTGAGCTTTTTGCAAAAGGTAAAAATTATAGCCATATTCACTGAAATAAAATGACATGTTCAGAGTTAATAGAAGGAAAAGTCATGATGATTCTTGGAAAATGTGTTCCCTTTTTCAAACAGTGACAGTATTATCCCTGGAAAAATTGCAGCTTTCTCTAAGAGTTATAACTCTAGTTTCCACTAACGAGTCTGCTATTTGGGGTCCTCAATCCATCTCCTCTTTTGGGACTTTTTTCTCAATAACAACTTTATTGGTATATAGTTCACATACCATAAAAATTATCCTTTAAAGTATAAAATTGATTTTTAGTATATCATTTGAGTCATGAAACCATGACCATTATGTAACTTTTGCCACACCCAAAAGAACCCCCATACCCATTATGAGTCACTTCTATTCCTGCTCCCGCCAGACCCTGGGGACCCCTAATCTACTTTCCACTCTACGGATTTTGCTATTCCAGACGTGTCCCATACATGGAGTAATATAAGACATGGCTTTCATGTCCAGCTTCCTTCACTTAACGTGACATCCTCAAGGTCCACCTGTGTTGTGGTTCCCAGAGCTGTGATGGACCCTCAAGTTCACTCCCCAGGGGGCCTCCACCTGGGCTCTGCAGACATTTAAGCTTGGAGAATTCTTTGTTTTGTGGGGCTGTCCTATAAGTTATAGGCTATTTAGTGTCATCTCTGTCCTCTACCTTCCAGATGCTGGTGGTATCCCATTTTACTTTGATGAGAATCAAAAATGTATCTAGATATTGCCCAGTGTCCCCTGGGTGGGGAACCACCCTTGGCTGAGAACCACTGACCTAATTAACTCTCTTCTCAAACTCTACCCAACTCCCATCAACATGTAAAGAAATAAAACCCAGAAGGTTGATTACTTCCTGAAATCCCACATTTAGCTAGTGGCCGATAGAGGGACTAGAGTCCTAATTCCTGATATCTACTTTGTGTCTCTTTAGGAATCTACCCTTTGAATGTAATTTTGCTGAAATCAGGCTGCTTTTTACCCAAATAGCATTTTCGTAAAGCAGTTTTTAAACTTCAACCCACAACCAAGTCATCCAAAGGACTTGTTAAAATATAGATCGCCAGCCCCCAACCCTAGAGGTTTTGATTTTGTAGGTCTGGGGTGGGGCCTAAGAACTTGCATTTCTATCAAGTTCTCAGGTGGTGCTGACGCAGCTGGTCTGGGGGTCCTGCTCTGAGAAAAACCATCTGAGCATTCACTCATCCTATACTTGTCTGTGGACTGGGAGTCGCAAACACATTATCTGCTGTGACCAGGCACAAAACACAACTGTGAGACATGATGGTGTCAGGAGGTGTGGTGAGAGCAATGGCAGCCATCATGCGACAGTGAGGACTGAGTCAAAGGAACTGCTGGGGAGCCAGCCTGGGTCCCCTGCATGGCACTGCTACAAAGCCTCATCCAGAACTGGCAGTCTCTGAGCTTGATGTCATGCAGAATGGATAATAACTCCTCTTATTAACCACTCTTACTCTGTTCTGTTATTTTCTGTCTGATCGCATCTTAAATGAAACATTCCCTTCTTAGCATGCAAATACAATGGGACAAACTACTTCATCGAGTTTTTGTTTACCTCTATATTTCCATCATCAAGCTGACGGACTGACATGGAGAGGGGATTCAAGATGCACTTAAATGAATGAATGAATTGTACTTCAGGGGCCATCTCATGCTTTAAGCATTTGTGTGTACCATCTTCACATTTATTTTTATTTTTTCAAAATGCCATGTGTTTAAACACCACTTCCACTATTCTATCTTTTTTTCTTTCACAAAAACATCCTTAAGCTTCTTCTAAGCAAAACATTTGTGATCCCTGTTTTGATATATTACTTATATTTTTCTAACACATTAAATCAGATGCACAGATATTTTATTTCAAAAAGATCTATGTAGCACCGGCAGTCCTCACGCTTGCCGTGGTTCCGGTCATGTCTACACTGTCAGATGCCACGCTGGAGCATGGCCAGGGCTTAATTGGGTCCAGGTGGTGTGACTTCTTCGTGAATAATCATAAAGTCTCCAAATCCCTTTCTCATCTAGAGCTGCTCCTTCCAGGTCAGGGGTGAGGCAAACAGGGGGAGCTGTTCCCACATGTTCTTACCATATGCAAACTGTGAATAAATAAAAGATGATGAGATCTCGGGCTGGCAACAAAGGTCCTTGGAGCAGGAAGTAATTCACCAACAGGTTTGGGGTATGCATTGCAGTGCAGAGAGCAAGCTAATAAGCCCTGAAAATATTTGTTGATACAGGCATACCTTGGAGACATTGTGGATTTGGCTCCACTGCAAGAAAGCTCAGATCTCAATAAAGAGAATTACATGAAGTTTTTGGTTTCCCAGTGCATATAAAAGTTATGATAACACTATACTGTAATCTAGTAAGTGTGAAATTGCATTATGTCTAAAAAACAACATATATGTCTTAATTTAAAAAATATCTTATTGAGGGCCAGGTGCAGTGGCTCACACCTGTAATCCCAGCACTTTCAGAGGCCAAGGCAGGCAGATTGCTTGAGGTCAGGAGTTTGAGACCAGCCTGGACGACATGGTGAAACCCAGTCTCTACTAAAAATACAAAAATTAGCTGGGTGTGGTGGCACATGCCTGTTATCCCAGCTACGAGGGAGGCTGAGGCAGGAGAATCACTTGAACCTGGGAGCCAAGATTGCACCACTGCACTCCAGCCTGGGTGACACAGCGAGACTCCATGTCGGAAAAAAAAAAGTCTTATTGACAAAAATGCTAATGATCCATAAAAAATGATGAGTTTGTGTCCTTTGTAGGGACCTGGATGAATCTGGAAACTATCATTCTCACCAAACTGACACAAGAACAGAAAATCAAACACTGCATGTTCTCACTTATAGGCGAGTGTTGAACAATGAGAACACGTGGACACAGGGGGGAGCGTCACACACTGGGGTCAGTTGGTGGGGGGCTAGGGGAGGGACAGCAGGGGGTAGGGAGGTTGGAGAGGGATAACATGGGAAGAAATGCCAGATATAGGTGACGGGGGATGGAGGCAGCAAACCACCTTGCCATGTATGCACCCATGCAACAACCTTGCGTGATATGCACATGTACCCCAGAACCTAAAGTACAATTTAAAAAAAGGAGGGGAAATAAATATATATATTTGTATATATTCTTTATATATATATTTCTTTTATATATAAAGAAACCTAAAATGGACAATAAAGGGAAAAAATGCTAATGATCATCTAAGTCATTAAGAAGTCATAATCTTTTTGCTGGTGGAGGGTCTTGCCTTGAGGTTGATGGCTGCTGGCTGACCAGGCTGGTGGGTGCTGAAGGTTGGGCAGCTGCGACAATGTCTTAAAATAAGACAACAATGAGGTTTGCTCCATCCACTGGCTCTTCCTTTCATGAACGACTTCTCTGTCGCATGCTGCACTATTTGATAGCATTTTACCCACAGCAGAACTTCTTTCATAATTGGAATCAATCCTCTCAAATCCTGCTACTTAATGAACTAAGTTATATAATATCCTAAGACCTTTGTTGTCATTTCAACAATGTTCACAGCATCTTCCCCAGGAGTAGATTCCATCTCAAGAAACCACTTTCTTTGCTTATCCATAAAAAGCAACTCCACTTTGTTCAAGTTTTGTCATGAGATTGTGGCCATTCAGTCCCATCTTCAGGCTCCATTTCTAATTCTAGTTCTCTTGCTGTTTCCCCCACACCTGCAGTGACTCCCTGCACTGAAATCTTAAACCTTTCAAAGTCATCCAGGTGGGCTGGAAATAACCTCTTTCAAAGCCCGTTTCATGTGGATATTCTGAGCTCTTCCCATGAATCAGATATGCTCTTAATGGCAAATAGTGCATCCTTTCCAGAAGGTTTGCAATTTACTTTGCTCGGGCCTATCAGAGGAATCATGGTCTCTGGCAGCTATAGTCTTACAAAATGTGTTTCTTAAAAAGTAACACTTGAAAGTCAGAATTGCTTTTTGCGTCATAGGCTACAGAGTGGATGTTGTGTTAGCAGTGTGAAAACAAGACTCATCTCATTGTACACCTCGATCAGCACTCTTGGGTGATGAGGTGCATTGTCAATGAGTAGGAATATTTTAACAGAAATCTTTTCTTCTGAGAAGTAGGTCTCAACAGTAGGCTTAAAATATTTAGCAAACCGTGCTACAAACAGATATCCTGTTATACAGGCTTTGTTGTTCCATTTGCAGAGCTCAGGCAGAGTAGACGGAGCATAATTCTTAAGGGCCCTAGGATTTTGGGAATGCTAAATGAGCATTGGCTTCAATAAAGTCACTAGCTCCATTAGACCCTGGCAAGACAGTCAGCCTGTCCTTTGAAGCTCTGAAGCCAGGCATTGACTTCTCTCTAGCTATGAAAGCACCAGATGACATCTTTTCTCCCTGGAAGACTATTTCTTGCTTAGTGTAGCCACCTTCCTCAGTGACGTTTAACTTGATCTTCTGGAGAACTCGCTGCAGCTTCTCCATCAGCACTTGCTGCTTCACCTTGCACTTTTATGTTGTGAAGATGGCTTCTTTCCCTAAACCTCTGCTAGCTTCCAGCTTTTCTTCTGCAGCTTCCTTGCTTCTCTCAGCCTACATAGCCTTGCTCTGGATGAGGCTTTGGTTCAAGGGAATGTTGCAGCTGGTCTGATCTTCTATTTAGACCACCAAAACTTTTTCCATATCAGCAATAAGGCTATTTCACTTTCTTATCATTTGTGTGTTCACTGAAGCAGCATTTTTCATTTCCTTCAGGAACTTTCCTTTGCATTCACAACTTGGCGAACTGAGGCACGAGGCCTAGCTTTTAGCCTATCTTGGCTTTCTATGTGCCTTCCTCACTCAGCTGAATCATTTCTAGCTTTTGATTTAAAGTGAGAGACTCTTCCTTTCACTTGAACACTGAGAGGCCACTGTAGGTTTATTAATTGGCCTCATTTCTTTTTCTTTTTCTTTTCTTTTTTTTTTTTTTTGAGATGGAGTTTCACTCTTGTTGCCCAGGCTAGAGTGCAATGGCGTGATTTTGGCTTACTGCAACCTCCGCCTCCGGGGCTCAAGTGATTATCCTGCCTCAGCCTCCTGAGTAGCTGGGATTATAGTCATGCACCACCACGCTGGGCTAATTTTTCTATTTTTAGTAGAGATGTGGTATCTCCATGTTGGTCAGGCTGGTCTCGAACTTCCGACCTCAGGTGATCTGCCCACCTCAGCCTCTCAAAGTGCTGGGATTACAGACATGAGCCACTGCGCTCGGCCTGGCCTCATTTCAGTATTATTGAGTCTCAGGGAACAGGGAAGCCTGAGGAGAGGGAAAGAGGTGGGAGAATGGTGGGTTGGTGGAGCAGTCAGAAGACACACAATATTTATTAAGTTCACTGTCTTCTATGGGTGAGATCTGTGGTGCTCCAAAGCAATTATAATAGTAACAGCAAAGGTCACTGATTGCAGATCACCGTAACAGGTATAATAAAGAAAAAACTTGAAATATTGTGAGAATTGCCCAAATGTGACACAAAGACATGAACTGAGCACAGCTGCTCAAAAAATGGTGCTGACAGGCTTGCTTAACACAGAGTTGCCGTGAACCTTCAATTTATAGCCAATGCAGTATCTTCAAAGCACAGTAGAACTAGGTAAGCGTATATAACATTAATAAGCTTTGGATCTAAGAAAAATCTTCAAAAGGGGCTGTTTTAAAATGACTTTTGAGATGAAAGATATGACACTTTGTACTCCCAGAAATATTTCTTACCTTGTACCTAAAATTTATAAAATAGGGTGTTACCTAATGATATATTATTTCTCATATAAGCTTAAACAGCCTCTATCTAGCTGGCTCCTTTTGTCCACAGTCTGGCTTTTTCTCACCACGGATTTTCAGTCTGAGGGATTCTTCATCTGACGAGTGGATGATCTTTTTAACATCTTCAGCTTCTGACTCTCATATTGCATTAAACCAAGCTTCCTTTGTGATTTATGCTACGCCACTGTTCAATTCTATCACCTTCTCTTTCCTGCATTCTCAATTTCCTCTCAGATTTGTTTTGTCTTGATAATACCATTTTTGCAGCTAAGTCATAGGCTGTCACTTTGCATTTATGAACTGAGAGGTAACGCATGTGATTATTTTATTTTTGTGAATATCCATAATGACTAACGCATTGATTGGCTCTTTAGGATGGAGTCTCAACTTCTAGCCCTGTTTCCCCCAGTTGCCAGCATTTTTTAAAATCTGCATGTGCTGAGGAGGTGATGAAAATTTTTGTAATCCTTTTTCAGTGTTTTCAGATGTTCTGAAGACAGGTAAGAAAATCTCCAAATTGCTCAAATTTTGGAGTAATTTTAACTTGTGGTTCAAGAGAAGACGGAAATACAGATTTATTTGAATAAAAACTGGAACAGAGCAAACGTAGCCTGGTTACATAAATACTCAGTCAACATAATAATTAGGGCATCTGAAATAACAATGTCCTGCTTTTCTTTATTTTATTTTACTTTAAGTTCTGCAATACATTTGCAGAACGTGCAGGTTTGTTATATAGGTATATGTGTGCAACGGTGGTTTGCTGCACCTATTGACCCATCCTCTAAGTTCCCTCCCCTCATCCCACACCCTTCAACAGGCCCTGGTATGTGCTGTTCCCCTCCCTGTGTCCATGTGTTCTCATTGCTCAACTCCCACTTATGAGTGAGAACATGCAGTGTTTGGTTTTCTGTTCCAGTGTTGTTTGCTGAGGATGATGGTTTCCAGCTTCATCTATGTCCCTGCACAGAACATAATCTCATTTACTTTTATGGTTGTGTAGTATTCCATGGCGTATATGTACCACATTTTTAAAATCCAGTCTATCACTGATGGAAATGTAGGTTGGTTCCATGACTTTGCTATTGTAAATAGTGCTGCAATTAACACACGTGTACATGTCTTTATAGTAAAATGATATATTCTTTTGGGTATATACCCAGTAATGGGATTGCTGGGTCAGATGGTATTTCAGCTTCTAGATCCTTGAGGAATCATCATATTGTCCTCCACAATAGCTGGACTAATTTACACTCCCACCAACAGTGTAATAGTGTTCCTATTTCTCCACATCCTCACCAGCATCTATTGTTTCTTGACTTGTTAATAATTGCCACTCTGACTGGCATGAGATGGTATCCACTGTGGTTTCAATTTGCATTTCTCTAATGATCGGTGATATTGAGCCTTTTAAAATATATTTGTGGGCCATGTTCATGTCTTCTTTTGAAAAGTGTCTGTTCAGATTCTTTGCCCACTTTTTGATGGGGCTGTTTGTTTTTTTCTTGTAAATTTGTTTAAGTTCCTTGTAAATTCTGAATACTAGACCTTTGTCAGATGGTTAGATTGCAAAAGTTTTTTCCAATTATGTAGGTTTCCTGTTCACTCTGATGACAGTTTCTTTTGCTATGCATAATCTTCTTAGTTTAATTAGATCTCATTTGTTAATTTTGGCTTTTGTTGCAAATGCTTTTCACATTTTCTTCATCATGAAGTCTTTGCCCATGCCTATGTCCTGAATGGTATTTGCTAGGTTTTCTTCTAGGGTTTTTATGGTTTTGGGTTTTAAATTTAAGTCTTTAATCTATCTTGGGTTAATTTTTGTATAAAGTATAAGGAAGGGGTCCAGTTTCAGTTTTCTGCATATGGATGGTCTGCTTTTCAAGAGTGATGTAGTACACTGGAGTAAAAGGAGCCCAGAACTTGACACCAAGAGCCAGGGTTTGATAACCACCACTTATTGCCAATCTGATGTTGATTATGTCACTTACAGTATGTACCTCAGTTTCCTTATTTGTATTACAAGTATTTTAAGTGGAAAGGCTATATAAGAAAATCATTCCAAATCATGTAAAGTTCTGTATAAATAAAATTGTTATAAAGAGGCCCCATCGCTACTAAAAATACAAAAAATGAAAATAGCCACGCAGCTACTCGGGAGGCAGAGGCAGAAGAATCACTTGAAACTGGGAGGTAGAGGTTGCAGTGAGCTGAGATCATATCATTGCACTCCAGCCAGGGCAAAAAGAGCAAAACTCCGTCCCTAAATCCACCAATCAATAAATAGGCAACGTCATCTTGCTGTTGTACTTACTTAGCCCCTGTAGCTTACACAATTTATTATTGTTGCAAACACAGTGGTACTTTGTCCATCTAACTTCTCAGAGTTAGTGTCCTTAGTTTGTAAAAATTTTTTTCTCATGTCCAAAATTCTTCTAGGTTTAGTAGAGTTGAAACTCTTATAGGGGTTAAGACATGAAGCAAAATATCTAGCAGAGTCCACATTACCCTTGCAAACTCCTGACTCCTTACCCTTGCAAAACATCAAGTAGACTCTGGAGTAATTCCAACATAGGGTGCTCCCTTCCAGCAAGCACACTGGTCACAGTTTCCTTTGGTTGAACTTGGGAGCCACTGCGGAGGCTTATGCTCAGGGACCACATTGGAACTAGATATCTTCAAATGCATATGCAGAGAGACGTTCACACCTCCAGAGGCATCTGGGAAGGGAGAGTGTCAGGAGGAGAGCAGATTTCAACTCCCTTCTTGCCTTTGCCACTAGGTAGCTCCTCAGTGTATGAATGTGGCAAAATCTCCCTCACTACTGGATTATTATTTCTCTCCCTGTATATCCCCCCTGCCATGCTTATGTAAGCAACTGGATTCCCACAACACATTCACATACAGTGTGACTCCACCGTACTGTTCAGAAAAGCAGGTGTAATTATTTTACTGAAGAACAGAGGGACATAGCCACCATTGGGTCACCATAGGCAGTTGTTGGGACCCATAATTCTAGCTCCTGGAATTTCAGGAAATTTTCCCTCTGCTTGGCCAAGGCCACAGAAGAAGGCGGGCCACCAGGAGAAGCAGAATAACAAGAAGATGGTCTTTCCTTCTCTGATCTAGGGAGGGGACTCCTTGCCTCCTGGGATTTGCAGTATCCTCCCAAATTGCTTTGATGGCTCTCTCTACCATACAACACTGCAGAGAATAATTACAGTGAATTAAAATCCATTTCAAGACTTTCGCCAGGGCCTCTGAGAGGACAGGAAATATCTTACTGTTGGTAATTAACTTAGCTGAAGGGCAGCCAACAAGAGCAGGACGCGCATTGCTTACTGCAGGTGGGAGGATCAAGTTGAGTGATTAACTCCTAAGAAATAGAGCTCTGTCCCTGACGTGTGCCGTGGGCATTGCCCAGTGACAGCCGTTAAGAAGTAAAGTGCCAGGCACAAAGGTGTATTTAGTCTGAGAACAAATGCTGCGATTTGGGAAAGATCCTGTTGAGCATACTGGAAGGGAAAATGCAAATACAGCCAGGGCGGCCCTCAGCCGTGTGGACCGTACTTCATGCTGAGAGCTTTCTCTTTGGTTTGGTGCGTGGCTTGGAAATTCCTTACCGATGGAGGCCCTCACAGGCTGAAAAGTAACAGGCTGCCAAAACCACATAAATTTCAGAAAATGGGGAATTAACTAGACAAAAGGAAAACATGACATTAAATACTTTTATATAAGTGGAATTAGGAGTATCTCATTCTTGCTTATGACTTAGATTTTGAAGTCAGTGCACTCATTTATTTTAAAAAATCACCAATATTTATTGGGGACCTAATGAGTGCCTAATGAAATACTTCCCCCGTGGGCTATGTCATCAATAAAACAAACAAAAAGCCTTGCTCCAATGGAGCATATATTCTACAGAGGGTAGGTGCAATCACTATAATAAATCAGCAAATTACCTCGTATGTTGGAAAGTGATAATGATGGGAAAAGTAAATTAGGGTTGAGGTGGTTTCCAGTGTTTGGATGTTTAAAAGTGTATGTGGTTGGGGATGGTGGCTCATACCTGGAATCTCAAAACTTTGGGAGGCCAAGGTGGCAGTATCACTTGAACCTGGGAGTTTGAGACCAGCCTGGACAACATAGTGAGACCCCATCTCTACAAAAAATAAAAAAAGTTAGCCAGGTGTGGTGGTGTGCACTTGGGAGGCTAAGGCGGGAGGACTGTCTGCGCCCAGGAGTTGCGGACTGCAGTGAGCTGTGATCGCGCCACTGCACTGCAGCCTGGGGAACAGAGTAAGTAAGTTCCTTGACTCTTTTTTTTTTAAGTTCTGGGGTACATGTGCAGGATGTGTAGGTTTGTTACATACGTAAACGTGTGCCATGGTGGTTTGATGCACAGATCAGCTCATCACCTAGGTATTAAGCCCAGCATCCATTAGCTATTCTTCCTGATGCTCTGCCTCCTCCCTCTGCTTCCTCCAACAGGCCCCAGTGTGTGTTGTTCCTCCCCATGTGTCCATGTGTTCTCATCATTCAGCTCCCACTTACAAGCGAGAACATGCAGTGTTTTCTGTTCTTGTGGTAGTTCACTGAGGATGATGGCCTCCAGCTCCATCCATGTCCCTGCAAAGGACAAGATCTTGTTCCTTTTTATGGGTGCATAGTAGTTCATGGTGTAGATGTACCACATTTTCTTTACTCAGTTTATTATCGTTGGGCATTTGGGATTCCATGTCTTTGCTATTGTGAATAGTGCTGCATGAACATACACGTGCATGTATCTTTACAAAGGAATGATCTATATGGTTTTGGATATATACCCAGTAATGGGATTGCTAGGTCAAATAGTATTTCTGCTTCTAAGTCTTTGAGGAATTGTCAAACTGTCTTCTGCAATGGTTGAACTAATTTACACTCCCACCAACAATGTAAAAGTGTTCCTTTTTCTCCACAATCGTGCCAGCATCTGTTGACTTTTTTTGACTTTTTAATCATAGCCATTCTGACTGATGTGAGTTGGCATCTCCTGGTGGTTTTGATTTCCATTTCTCTAAAGGAGATCTCTGACTCTTAAAAAAAACTAATAAATCAAATAAAATAACATAGAAGTACATGTGATTTTAAGGAAAAACAAGAAACATGGGCCTTCTTGGGGTGATATTTGGGCAAACACTTGAAGAGGGTAAAAAATGGGGACAGTAGAAAATCACTTAACTGCTGAAAATCACTTAAACTGCTTTTACCGATTATGGTATACATGATGTGGTCAACTGCACACAATTGTGGTCAATTTCAAAAATGGCCACAGATTTCTCCACGCCTATTTGCAACCAGGAGCTTTGCTGATTGTCCATCAGGAGGTGAAGTGTGGAATTCTCCTTCCACAGATAGAAAGGAGGAGGAGGCAGTCTGCAGATTTCCTCTGCACTCCTTGATCCTAGGTTTGGCCAGGTGACTGGTGTGGGTCAAAGGAACATCAGCAGATGTGATACAAGCAGAGGGTTCCAAAGCACATGTGCGAGGGGGCTTTCTCTCTTGCCATACCCAGGACTCTGGGACCACTGTGTGAATGGCCCAAGCTAGGCTTCTTTTTTTTTGAGATGGAGTGCAATGGTGTAATCTTGGCTCACCGCAACCTCTGCCTCGTTGGTTCAAGTGGTTCTCCTGCCTCAGCCTCCTGTGTAAAATTAGCCAGGCATAGTGGCACGTGCCTGTAATCACTGGGATTACAGGCACGTGCCACTATGCCTGGCTAATTCTGCATTTTTAGTAGAGACAGGGTTGCTCCATGTTGGTCAGGCTGGTCTCAAACTCCCCCCCTCAGCTTCCCAAAGTGCTGGGATTATAGGCATGAGCCACCGTGCCCATACAAAGCTTCTTGATAATAAATGATACATCCATAAATCACATCCACACCAAATGGGGCCAAATGCCAGCTGTGTGAAAGAGGACATGAGCTGCTTGGGGACTGTAGCCCAACAGATGAGTGAGTCCAGAGAGTTCAGAGAAGAACTGCCCATCAGCACACAGAAATGGGATGTGCAAAGTGTGATCTCAAGGAGGGTGGAAAAGCCATTTGCAGAAGAAATAGAATGGGCGAGGAGT
Source organism: Cacajao melanocephalus (assembly GCA_963573385.1). Lineage (NCBI taxonomy): Eukaryota > Metazoa > Chordata > Mammalia > Primates > Pitheciidae > Cacajao > Cacajao melanocephalus. Next base: position 39,330 of record CAUYLG010049710.1, read on the forward strand.
GAGCAGGAGGAGTGATTATCTATTGTATCACTCCAACAATGAGCAATGAAAGCTTTGAAAAGTGCTAAGCTTAAGACACTATCTTCCAGATGGGGGGAAGGGTGGGTCCTTCAGAGGCCGCCTTTTTTTTTTTTTTTTTTTTTTTTTTTTTTTTTTTTTTGTTTTTGTTAAAAAGGGACAGGGGTAAGGTTATTAAAAATTTTAAACATCCAAAAATTTCCAATGAAACCTTTTAAAATTGCTAAGCTTAATACACAATCGTCCATATGGGGGGATGGGTGGGTCCTTAAGTGGCCGCCTTTTTTTTTTTTTTTTTTTTT
>CAUYLG010049712.1:0-19326 GCA_963573385.1 Cacajao melanocephalus
AGTCCCTCTCGTCTCCCTTAGATTCCATCTCCCGTGACGCAGTGACATGAGCTTGGGAGGAGGCTGCACTGGGCATGGTCCTGGGAAGGGCTCACCCCAGATGTGGATGGAGACGGGGTGTGGGCCCCGTGGTGTCAGGGCTGCTGGGCAGCAGGGATTGTTCAGGGGCCACATCTGGATGCACCGTCAGCTCGCTGTGGACCAGGAGTAGAGAAACTGCACGTGGAAGTCACATATTAATATGCACAAATACCTGCTAAATTCTGTAAAATAAGGCTAATAAAGGGAAATATTTTCTGGCTCATTTATATTACATTCGAAGCTGACCAAGGGAATCACTGTTTCCAACTCCAAACTTTTACTAATGACTGGGAATGGAATGGAAACTTGAGGCTGATGGCATCAGTGGCAGAGGATTCTTTCATCCCATCTTCTATTTTAATACTTGAAATCAACCTAAAAGGAAAAAGCAGGAGAATCATTCACCTGTTCTCAGAAAACCCATACAGCGGAGACTGTGGTGTTTCTGCAGGGACCCTTGTGCTAGGTAAGAATGGTTATTATTTTGCTTGGTTATCGGAGCAGAACTTCTTTGCCATTAGAGAGGATAGACCCATATTCTTGTTTTACCAATTATTAAATATTCTATTTATTATATTTATTTACTTGTTTCGAGACAGAGTCTCACCCTGTTGCCCAGGCTGGAGTGCAGTGACATGATCTCAGCTCACTGCAGTCTCAACCTCCTGGGCTCAATCGATCCTCCTGCCTCAGACTCACAAGTAGCTGAACTACAGGCACACACCACTGTGCCTGTCTGATTTTTGTATGTTTTGTAGAGACAGTGTTTTACCATGTTGCCCAGGCTGGTCTTAGACTCCTGATCTCAAGCGACTCACCCACCTCGGCCTCCCAAAGTGCTGGGATTACAGACATGAGCCCCTACACCAGGCTGTTTCTTTCATTTTAAACTTGACATGTTGTATTTCTCTGTTTTATGGTATAACTCCAAACAAACTTGCAGCTCACACCCTAAACCATAAAGCATCCCCTTCCTGTTGCATCTTCCATCCTCCATCTCCTCTCAGTGGGGAAGCAGTGTGGTCAGTTTTGTGTCAGGAGACAGCTCAAGTCCTATAGAAAATATTTTCAGTGAATTTTTTTTTTTTTTTTTTTTTTTTTGGAGACAGAGTCTCACTCTGTTGCTCAGGGTTGGAGTGGCACAATCTCAGCTCAGTGCAACCTCTGCCTCCCTGATTCAAGCAATCTTTCACCTCAGCCCTCAGAGTAGCTGGGACTACAGTTGCATGCCACCACACCCAACTAGTTTATTAGTGTCTGTGTGTGTGTGTGTGTGTGTGTGTGTATTATTTTTTTTTTTGAGATGGTGTTTTGTTCTTGTTGCCCAGACTGGAGTGCAATGGCACAATCTTGGCTCACTGCAACCTCTGCCTCCTAAGTTCAAGTGATTCTGCTACCGTGGCCTCCCAAGAAGCTGAGATTATAGGCATGCACTACCACGCCTGGCTAATTTTTGTGTTTTTAGTAGAGAAGGGTTTCCCCCATGTTGGCCAGGCTGGTCTCAAACTCCTGACCTCAGGTGATCTGCCCACTCAGGCCTCCCAAAGTGCTGAGATTACAGGCATGAGCCACTGCATCCAGCCTAGTTTTTATATTTTTAGTAGAGACAAGGCTTCACCATGTTGGCCAGGCTAGTCTCAAACTTTTGACCTCAAGTGATCAGCCCATCTTGGCCTCCCAAAGTGCTGGGATTACAGGCATGAGCCACCACGCCCACCCTTCAGTGAAAGTTTTGTTGTGACATTTTATCTGCAAATTTTGAAAATTTACATGTTTTCAAGTTAGGAAACATGGATAGCTCATTCTACATCCTTGTCGGACCTTTCTCTGAATGAAGACAGGTGGATATTTTAACTTTGCCCTGTTATTATTAAACTGAGTATATGTGATGTGAGTGCATGGTTTTTTATTAAGGACACATCATGATTTTTAATAAGCTTTATGTCTTTTAGCAGTTCAAATTACATCGTAAATGTTTTCTGTCTTATATTTGTTCTCAACTATAACATTAATGACTTAATAGTAAGAATAGTAGCCAGGCATGGTGGCTCACACCTATAATCCCAGCACTTTGGGAGAGTGAGGCAGGCACTCACTCTCACTTTTGGGAGAGTGAGATCACCTGAGGTAGGGAGTTCAAGACTAGCCTTACCAACATGGAGAAACCTCATCTCTACTGAAAATACAAAATTAGTTGTGTATGATGGCACATGCCCGTAATCCCAGCTACTCGGGAGGCTGAGATGAAAATTGCTTGAACCCGGGAGGTAGAGGTTACGGTGAGCCAGGTTTGTCCCATTGCACTCCAGCCTGGGCAACAAGAGTGAAACTCTGTCTCAAAAAAAAAAAATAGTAAGAATAGTAACATATTATGGGTATACATAAATGTGTGTTTATGTAGTTCCATGTTGGTATTCACGAACTTGTTTCAACTTTGCTCATGTAGGTACTTTTCATACTCTTCTACTTAACTGTTTGATTCTTTAGGTTTAATTCTTATTCCTGAACACCTAGACTCAGAAGCTTGCTCTGACATTTTAGGTCTTTGACTTGACACAAGTTTCTTAGAGTGTCTGTCATATACTTATCTCCTAGTAAGATGGGAACAGATCTTTCTCTCATGAGCTGTCATATTCATATACAAATTACTACATGCATGACATTTATTTAGAATAATGTCAGACTGGGCACAGTGGCTCACGCCTGTAATCCCAGCACTTTGGGAGGCCAAGGCAAGCAGATCACCTGCGGTCAGGAGTTCGAGACCAGCCTGGCCAACGTGGTGAAACCCTGTCTCTATTAAAAATACAAAAATTAGCCGGGCCTGGTGGTGGATGCCTGTAATTCCAGCTACTCAGGAGGCTGAAGCAGGAGACTTGCTTGAGCCCAGGAGGTGGAGGTTGCAGTGAGCTGAGATCACGCCACTGCACTTCAGCCTGGGTGACAGAGCGACTCCATCTCAAAAAAATAAGTAAGTAAATAAATAGGATAATGCCTTGCACTTGGGAAGTGCTCAGAAACATCCATCATTGTTATTGTGACGATTATCACAGTTTTAAGATTCTGACCTTTCTTTGAAGTCACTGTATACATTTTCATCTCATAAGACATTACTCATGCTCTAGATTATCTAGATACTGAATATCACTTGGTGTGTCAAATATAATATATAACACTTCAATAAAGATAACCCAGTGTTGGTTTTTTGTTTGTATATTTGTATATTTTTTGTATTGTCTACAAAACTGAGAAATCAATACTGATTTAGAGGCTATCATAACCTCTTATACAAAAGTATAAGGAGACAGAGTTAAGGAAACCTCCTGCTGAAAAATACATGTGTGCGTATGAGAATCCAGTTTCTCCTACTGTACTCTCACAACAGAGAACACATCTGTGATCCCAAATGTCCTGGGTTTTCCCACACACGCTAAGTAAGCAGTTCCACACTAAACAGCAGCTGGGTGACCTCCTGTTCAGTTCAATCTGACACTATCTACCTGGACATAGCATCAGATCCCACAAGTTGAGGGCTCAGTCCCACAAGAGTGTTCCCACTTCAATGCCAGTTGCAAACACAGATGGCCTTTGCTTCTCACTGACTGGCTATGCATCATGAATTCCCATGACCCCCTCCTCAGGTTTGATTAATTTGCTACAGTGGCTCACAGAAGTCAGGGAAACACTTTGCTTACATAGACCCATTTATTTTTTTATTTTTTATTTTTTTTAAAGACAGGGTTTCACCATGTTGGTCAGGCTGGTCTTGAACTCCTGACCTCAGGTGATCCGCCCGCCTTGGCCTCCAAAGTGCTTGGATTACAGGCGTGAGCCACCACGCCCGGCCTGACCCATTTATTATATAGGATATTACAGAGTATACAGATGAACACATAGAGGTAAGCAGTCTATTCAGTAAGGTATGGGAGAAGGGGCATGGCGTGGTGGTGTACACTTGTCATCCCAGCTACTCAGGAGGCCCTTCATGTATTTACCTATACTGAAGTTTGTTCGGGCCCTGTCCTTTTGGGTTATTATGGGGGCTTCGTTATGTGGACATAATTGCTTACATCTTTGGCTATTGGTGATCAACTGAACCTTCAGCCCCCGTCCCCTCAGGGGAAGTTGGGGAATGGGGCTTGAAGTCCCAACTGTCTAATCCAGCCCTGGGCTTTCTGGTGACCAGCTGCTATTCTGAAACTGTCTTGGGGCCTCCAGCCACCAGTCATCTCTTTAGCTTGCAAAGACACTTAATCACTCCAGAGATTGCAAGTGAGATGTATGTCAGGAAAGAGGGTGAAGACCATGTATATTTTATTATATCACAACTTGGATGTCAGCCCACTCACTTCAGTTTATTCTCTCTTCTCATTTTATGTGAAGATTAAAACTTTCCTCATATCTCCTTGGTGGATGTGTTTTTCATTTTAGGGACAGGTGACATTCAGGGATGTGGCTATAGAATTCTCTCAGGAGGAGTGGACATGCCTGGACCCTGCTCAGAGGAGTTTGTACAGGGACGTGATGTTGGAGAACTGTAGGAACCTGGCCTCCCTGGGTGAGGATGACTTTCTTCCAGAAGTTAGGATCTTCCCCTGTGTATCTTCTCATTTTCCGTGTGGGTCTCTTGGGAGCCCCTGCATTGCTTGGCTGAAACTGAAGCTGAAACTGAAAATTTCTGTAATGTGGAAACTGGATTTTGATTGTCCTCTTCCTGATACCACTGGAGGGCTTCAGAGCTTTTAAAATGCCCAATTCCCTGTTTTCTATCCCCATGCTCTGATTCAGTGGTTTTGGGATGGGAGCTGAATATTTGCATATTATAGTGTTTCCTGACAATTCATCAGGAAGCATTTAGTTGATGAGTTTTTGAAGTTTTTTTCCAGCTACATCTGTGAAGTCCTCCCTCCTCGTGTAAACATAGGACTGGGACTCTGGAAAATCTACAGCCCATTGTTTTCCTTTCTTTTCATAAGCAGGAATCTCTTGTTTTGACCTCAGTATTATCTCTATGTTGGAGCAAGGGAAGGAGCCTTTCACTCTGGAGAGCCAAGTACAGATAGCAGGAAACCCAGATGGATGGGAATGGATCAAAGCCGTGATCACAGGTAAGAGTTCAGATGGGTGGAGAGAATGCTGCTTATTAAATAGTGTTTGGGAAACTATACCAATAGAGAATTCCGTGAGAAAGCAGAAGTTTGAATCCTGTGACCTCTGAATAGAAATCTTTACCCCCTTTTATCTGTCCTTTAGACTTGCACTAGTTTATCCTTTCACCCTCTAACTGTGCTGCAGCTCAAACAGACAAAGGCAAAGGCTTTATCATAATGGACAACACTGTCATCTAGCTTCTGAGAACTCTGGTTCCTTGATTCCATGTGGAACAGGGAAGGCTGTTACGAAAGGGTTGTTTTCTTCCTTGGTGTTTCCTTCTGTAGCTGATTCTATCTGATGCCCAGTTCTCAGTCATATAAATCTGAATTCTATATAGTTTGCTAAATTGTAAGAGTGTTTTAATGGAGCCATTAGGTTTTTCTAAATATAAAATCATGTCATCTGCAAAGTATATTTTGACTTCTTCCTTTTCCATTTCTATGTTTTTTTATTTCTTTCTCTTGCCTAATTGCTTTGGCTAGAACATCAATGCCATGTTGAATAGAAGAAGTGAAGGTGGACATCCTTGTCTTCCAGATCTTAGCAGAAAGCCTTTCAATTTTTCTTTGTTTAATATATTCCCTGTGGATTTGTCATATATGGCTTTTATCATGTTTAGGTATGTTTTTTCTGCGCCCAAGTTGTTTAGACTTTTTATCATGAAGAGATACTGATTTTATTGAATCATTTTCCAGCATCTATTGAAATGATAATACAGTTTTTGTCCTCGATTCTGTTGATGTGATGAATCACATTCATTGATTCGTGTGTATTAAACTTTTCTTGCGTTCCTGGAATGAATCCCACTTGATCATGGTGAATGCCTTGTTAATGTGTTGTTGAATTTTGTTTGCTACTTCTGTTCTGTTGAGGATTTTTGCATATATATTCATCAGGGATATTGGCCTGTAGTTTTCTTTTTGTTGTTGTGTCCTTGTCTGCTTTTTGGCATCAGGGTAATGCTGGCCTCATAAAATGAGTTTCGAAGTATGTGCTCCCTTCAATTTTTTAAATAGTTGGAGTAGAATTAGTATTAGTTCTTTCTTTTTTTTTTTTTTTCCTTTCCTTTCCTTTCCTTTTCTATTTCTTGTTTTCTTTTTCTTTATTTTTTTTTTTTTTTTTTTTTTTTTTTTGAGACAGTCTCTCTCTCTCTCTCTCTCTCTCTCACCCAGACTGGAGTGCAGTGGCATAATCATAGCTTACTGCAAACTCAAACTCTTAAGTTCAACTGACCCTCTCACCTCCAGTGCCTGGGGTTACAGGCGCACACTACAATGCCCAGCTAATTCTGTTTTTTTTTGTTGTTTTTTTTTTGTTTGTTTGTTTGTTTTGTTTTGTTTTTGTGTGACGGAGTCTCACTGTCTTGCCCAGGCTGGAATGCAGTGGTGTGATCTTGGTTCACTGCAACCTCTGCCTCCCAGGTTCAAGTGATTCTCTTGCCTCAGCCTCCCAAGTAGGTGGAATTACAGGCACATGCCACCACACCTGGCTGATTTTTATATTTTTAGTAGAGATGGGGTTTAACTACGTTGGCCAGGCTAGTCTCAAACTCCTGACCTCAAGTGATCCACCTGCTTTGGCCTCCCAAAGTGCTGGGATTACAGGCGTGAGCCAACGCACCCAACCATGTTTGTGTATCTTCCGAGACTCTTCTTGTTGCTGATTCCTAGTGTTATTTTATTGTGGTCCGAGAATATGCTAGATACTATTTTGCCTTTTTTGAATTTATTGAGACTTGTTTGGTGTCTTAACTTATAATCTATCCTGAAGCATGATCCATGTGCTGATGGGAAGAATGTGTATTGCGCAACAGTTGGATAAAATGGTCTGTAAGTGTCTGTTACGGCAGATGCAATGGAACCTGCCTGTAATTTTAGCTGTTTGGGAGACTGAGGCAAGAGGAATGCTTAAAGCCAGAAGTTCAAGGCTGCAGGGCACTGTCAACTCACCTGTCACTAGGCACTGCACAGCAGTCTTATAACACAGGGAGTCCCCATATCTTTTTTTTTTAAAAAAAGTATTTTTTAGGTCAATTTAGTCTGTAGTATACTTTAACTCTGATTTTTTTTATTGGTTTTCTGCCTGATCTATTCATTACCAAAAACTGTGTTTTGAAGACCTCTGATATTACCATATTGCTGTTTGTCTCTCCCTTTAGATTTATTAACATTTGCTTTACATATTTGTGTGCATACGTATTTATTATATCCTTTTGCTAAGTTGATCCCTTTATCATTATATACTGACCTTCTTTGTCTCTTCTTAATGCTTATTGATGTGAAGTCTATTTTATCTAAGTATACGTACTACTGCTCTTTTTTGGTTTCTAGTTCCATGGAATATCTTTTTCTATCCCCTCACTTTTTGTCTACATGTATCTTTATAGGTGAAGTGAGTTTGTTGTAATTGGAGAATTTAGTCCATTTATATTTAATGTTATTATTGATAGGTAAGGACTTATGCTACTGGAGAATATCACTTAAACACAAAAGAAAACGGTGGGAAAGAAAGCAAGAGAGGAGTTACAAAACAATTAGAAAAGAAGTAACAAAATGGCAGTATCTTTTAATTCATTGCTTTTTATTGTTAGTATGTCTATTACAGGCTTTTACTTTATGGTGACCATAAAATAAGACTTACAAAAAAACATCCTATAGCTGTTAACAATTTATCTCAAACCAATATCAACTTATCTTTGATTGCAAAAATAAAAAGGAAACAAAAACCTCTGTGCATATTCATTCCCTTCTCATTCTGCATTTTGAATTTTTTATGTCACAATTTATGTTGTGTACTGCCTATCTCTTAAAATTGTTGTGCTTATTTTTAATAGTTTTATCTTTTAGCCCTCTTAGTAAATATATAAATGGTTTGCACACCATGATTATGGTGTTAATATTAGTGTAACAGTTACATTGTGTCATTTTCTTTGGATTTGAAAAATTCCCTTTATCATTTCTTGTAAAAGAGATCTGATCGTGGTAAATTCCCTTAGCTTTGTTTGTCTGGGAAAAACGTTCTCTCCTTTATTACTGAAGGATTGCTTTACTGGCTACAGTATTGTTGGTTGAGAACTAGGCTTCCATACTATTAATTTGAATTACATGGAATCAACTTTTCTTTATTAAACAATCCTCTTCCTTTTGTGTTCCTAAAAGTTGAATATTATCGTATTGAAGTTTCATAAATCTGTTCAACGTAAGAATTCCTCTTGGTATAATATTGTTTTTCAGTGTAAAATACTTGTTTACATACTACAGTTAATTGGAAACCTATGGATCTTTATATCTTGTAGCTCTGTCTTCTGAATTTGTAATGAAAGATATACCACACAAAGGGAAGAGCAGTACAGGAGAAGTATTCCAAACAGTGATGTTGGAAAGACATGAAAGCCATGACATTGAAGGCTGTTTCTTCAGGGAAGTCCAGAAAAATATTCATGACCTCGAGTATCAATGCAGAGATGCTGAAGGAAATTACAAAAGAGCGCTTATGACACAGAAAGATAATCTCACTCGTGGAAGAGATGAACATGATAAAAGAGATGCAAGAAACAAGCTTATTAAAAATCAGCTTGGATTAAGCTTTCAGTCACATCTGCCTGAACTGCAGCATTTTCAATATGAAGGGAAAATTTATGAATATAATCAGGTTGAGAAGTCTTTCAACAATAGTTCCTCAGTTTCACCACCTCAGCAAATGCCTTATAATGTCAAAACCTACATTTCTAAGAAATATTTCAAAGACTTTATCTCTTTATTACTTACACAGGGACAAAAAGCAAATAATTGGGAAAAGCCTTACAAATCTAATGTATGTGGTGTGGTCTTCCCTCAAAATTCACACCTCGCAAGTCACCAGAGAAGTCATACTAAAGAGAAACCTTACAAATGTTATGTGTGTGGCAAAGCCTTTAGAACACGTTCAAACCTAACTACCCATCAGGTAATCCATACTGGAGAAAAACGTTACAAATGTAACGAGTGTGGTAAGGTCTTCAGTCGAAATTCACAACTCTCGCAACATCAGAAAATTCACACTGGAGAGAAACCTTATAAATGTAACGAATGTGGCAAGGTTTTCACTCAGAATTCACACCTTGCAAGACATCGAGGAATTCACACTGGAGAGAAACCTTACAAGTGTGATGAGTGTGGGAAAGCCTTTAGAGCTCGTTCAAGCCTGAGTATCCACCAGGCAACCCACAGTGGAGAAAAACCTTACAAATGTAATGAATGTGGCAAGGTCTTCACTCAAAATTCACACCTTACAAATCACTGGAGAATTCACACTGGAGAGAAACCTTACAAGTGCAATGAGTGTGGCAAAGCCTTTGGTGTTCGTTCAAGCCTAGCTATTCATCTAGTAATTCATACTGGAGAAAAGCCTTACAAATGTCATGAATGTGGCAAGGTCTTTAGGCGTAATTCACACCTTGCAAGGCATCAGCTAATTCATACTGGAGAGAAACCTTACAAGTGTAATGAGTGTGGCAAAGCCTTTAGAGCACATTCAAACCTAACTACTCATCAGGTCATCCATACTGGGGAAAAACCTTACAAATGTAATGAATGTGGCAAGGTCTTCACTCAAAATTCACACCTTGCAAATCATCAAAGAATTCATACTGGAGTGAAACCTTATATGTGTAATGAGTGTGGCAAAGCCTTCAGTGTGTATTCAAGCCTAACTACCCATCAGGCTATCCATACTGGAGAAAAACCTTACAAATGTAATGAGTGTGGCAAGGTCTTCACACAGAATTCACACCTTGCAAGACATCGGGGAATTCATACTGGAGAGAAACCTTACAAATGTAATGAATGTGGCAAGGTCTTTAGGCATAACTCATACCTTGCGAGACATCGGCGAATTCATACTGGACAGAAAACTTACAAGTATAATGAGTGTGGCAAAGCCTTTAGTGAACATTCAAACCTAACTACCCATCAGGTCATCCATACTGGAGAAAAACCTTACAAATGTAATGAGTGTGGCAAGGTCTTCAGTCAGAATTCACACCTTGCAAGACATCAGAGAATTCATTCTGGAGATAAACCTTACAAGTGTAATGAATGTGGCAAAGCCTTTCGTCAAACTTCAAAACTTGCAAGGCATCAGAGAGTTCATACTGGAGAGAAACCGTATGTGTGTAATGAATGTGGCAAAGCCTTTAGTGTCCGTTCAGGCCTAACTACCCATCAGGCAATCCATACTGGAGAAAAACCTTACAAATGCAATGAGTGTGGCAAGGTCTTCACTCAGAATTCACACCTTGCAAGACATCGAGGAATTCATACTGGAGATAAACCTTACAAGTGTAATGAATGTGGCAGAGCCTTTAGTCAAATTTCAAAACTTGCAAGGCATCAGAGAGTTCATACTGGAGAGAAACCATATGAGTGTAATTATGTGGGAAAGCCTTTAGTGTCCATTCAAGCTTAACTACCCATCAGGCAATCCGTACTGGAGGAAAACCTTATAAATATCACTTGTGGAAAGTTCTAAAGTCAAGAGTTCAAACCTTGCAAGTCATCACAGAATTCAGAGTGGAGCAAAACCTTACAAATGAAGGTGGCAACTTTTGCAGTTAGAATTCATTCCTTTGGCAACATCAGAGCATTTATTCCCGAGAGAATCCTTGAAAATGCAATGACTGTGGCAAACTGCTCGTAAGTTCAAGTATTAACAGACATCCAAGGGTCCATAATAATGAGAAATCATATAAATGTACTGTATGTGGCAGAGGCTTTATTCAGTCCTCACAGCTTTCTCGGCATTAAAATCCACATACTTTATGGAACCACGCTAATGCAATGTGCATCCTGAAGTTCTTACTCTAAGACTGTAACTGTAGGTGAGGATTCATACGAAGAGTGACTCAGTCTCTAGTTCTCTGATTCACCTTTAATAGGATAAACTGCACAACAGTTACACGTCCCAGTATGGTAAAACTTATGACATTATATATTCCAAAGGTTGAAGGACATTTGGAAATGGCTCCTTACCTTCAGATTATAAAATATTTCATTCCATTATTTGAGGTTTCCCAAATAGGCTACTGTTTGTGACTTTCAACCTGAACACCTTTCATGGTGCCCATCTGGGAAAGAACTATAGTATGGAAGGGCCTACTTCATTACATGAGGATCATATTTATCCAAGTTTATTGAAGAAGGAGGACTCTGCCTTATAAAATTAAATATTCTTTCAATTGAGAGACCATGGTTTAGGGGCAGAAAATAAGGTAAAACTATGATATCAGTCATCATACTGATTGTATTCAGGGTGCCCTTCTTCTGAGAGAAAGACACTATGGGTTTTAGGGAAGAAAGTCTCTCCCAGCCATGCACTGAGCAGGCCAAGACCTCAGGACACTGGAATTTTTATGAGAGGAGAGTAATAGGTTATTAATCACTGATTATGTAATAGGAATAGTGCAGGGGAAATGATCGCCACCTTTCTATTGAATGGCAATCGCTGTTTTATAGCAGAGATGGATGAAAAATAGGCTTATTTTTGAAATTGAAGAGATAACAGTTACTAGAGTGGGGAGCTTGGACAAAAGAACCAGAATACCATGTTTTTTTTTAGTAGAATTCACACTACTGCTAGAATTACATTTTGTTGCTGTTTTATTGACAATGTGTCACAGACATAATGTTTTGACAAAAAAAATTGGACATTTTCTTATAACTATGAATGAATCACATTTTTTGTACCAACACTGTTTTGTCGTACCTCAGTAGGATATTTCATGACAGGTAATGACAATACACTCAGTCTTTTAGGTTGGAGGATCGAGAACAATTTTTTTTTCTTGGTGGAATCAAACAACATACAATTTTGGGAAACTAATCATACTCTGCACCTAAATTATTCTCTCTACACTCTGTCTTAGCATATTTATATGGATATAATGAAAATCCCATAGAAAGCACAACTTTCAGCTGGGCACAGTGGCTCACACCTGTAATCCCAGTAGTTTGGGAGGCCAAGGCAGACGGATCACGAGGTCAGGAGATAGAGACCATCCTGGCCAACATGGTGAAACCCTGTCTCTACTAAAAATATAAAAATTAGCTTGGCACAGTGGCGGTTGCCTTTGGGAGGCTGAGGTAGGAGAATCGCTTGAACCCAGGAGTAGGAGCTTGCAGTGAGCCGAGATCACGCCACTGCATTCCAGCTTGGCAACAGAGTGAGACTCCGTCTCAAAAAAAAAAAAAGCATTTTTATAAGTGCCATTTTTACACTCTGAAAGCTGCCACAGTGTTGGTGAATATATACCGCATTATATTTTTACATGCTTGTGTGCCAAATAACCATGGCATACATCTTTATTCACATGAAAATACAAATATAGAAGGTGTATGGGCCGGGCATGGTGGCTCATGGCTGTAATCCTAGCACTTTGAGAGACATGTGGGTCGCTTGAGTCCAGGAGTTCGAACCACGTGGGCAACATGGCAAAACCCCATCTCTACAAAAAAATACAAAAATTAGCCGGGCAGGATGGCTCACACCTGTAGTCCCAGCTCCTCAGGGGACTGAGGCAGGTGGGTCACTTGAGCCCAAGAGGCAGAGGTTGCAATGAGCCAAGATCACACCATTGCACTCCAGCCTGGGTGACAGAGCAGTGAGACCCTTTCTCAAAAAAAAAGTATATGAAAAAATTATGAAATTATAAATAGTGCAGAATAACAAAAATTACACTATTCTTAGAATGCTATGCTCATTGACATAATTTGACAAGACTAACATTCATGAGTTTCCTCTTAATGAAGATACAAAATGGAAATTTCATTTTGGTAGGTAAACTAGAAGTCTCATAAATATAGCCTTACCACATTTTTGGTAATGTTAATTTGTCCCCCCTCCACTGGAAGTGTATTGAACTCAACCTACAGTTTGGATTAGATACGGAAAATTATGATGTCAGACAATAAAGTTTTAGGAAAATGCGTATTGCATAATGAGGATTTCTGTGAGATGCAAGATTGACTTCCCAAACTGGTCCAAACTGGCTTGAGAGAGCAGGGATAAGTAACTTGTTTTGGGTATTATGGTAATAACCTTAAATAAAAGGGTGTGGTTGGAGGGAGGGTCCCACACATGGTTTGAACTTCCGTCTAGTTGAAGGAGGGAACACAGGCATTATCAGCTTGGCCAGGCAGAATAAGAAGAGGGAGTGCAAAGGCATAAATGGTGTTACAAGACAAAAATCACAAAATGGAAACTGACGCTAGTACAACACTGAATATTTGCTCTTGAAACTTCTGATTTCCGGCCAGGCGCGGTGGCTCACGCCTGTAATCCCAGCACTTTGGGAGGCCGAGACAGGTGGATCACCTTAGGTCAGGAGCTCGAGACCATCCTGGCTAACATGGTGAAACCCCATCTCCACTAAAAATACAAAAATTAGCCGGGTGTGGTGGCGCGTAGCTGTAGTCCCAGCTACTCAGGAGGCAGAGGCAGGAGAATCGCTTGAACCTAGGAGGCGGAGGTTGTAGTGAGCTGAGATCTTACCACCGCACTCCAGCCTGGGCAATAGAGTGAGACTCCATCTCAAAAGAAAAGAAACTTATAAGTTATTTGTTAGGAAAGACCTCTTGTTTTCTTTATAATAGTAATTGGTTTTCCTTTCCTGCTGAACCCATAGGTCCCATTATACAACATCGTTCTTGAAAATGTTTGTGAAATGCTGTTTAGATTGCCTAAAATATTTTTACAGTAGTTCAATGGAAATGAATTTGTGGAAAAGTTTATTACAAAATATGATCAAGCAATTTTAGCTAAAGGTTATTTTTCAAAGGCTGTGTTATGTTAATGTCATCTTCAGTTTATGGTATTGTGTAATATATTTCATAGCTTTTTTTTCTTTTTAGAGGTGGGGTCTTGCTGTGTTGGCCAGGTTGGTCTTGAACTCTTGGTCTCAAGCAATCCTCCAGCCTCAGCCTCCGAAAGTGCTAGGATTACAGCCGTGAGCCACCGTGCCTACCCATAGCTTATTTTCAATAGTAGTAAAATGACTTTGTTTTTGAATATGATTTTTACTGTAAAGGTTTTTTCCTTCCATACATTTTAATCCAAATTATATGTTTACTGCATTTCTTCTCTGTGTTACTCTGGTGAAAAACTTAGAGAATACATAAAGGAGGGTGTTGTTTGGGAATAAAATTTTATGACATGAAATGTATGTAAGATGATGGCAGGTATTGACTAGGTTCTCTGTAAATAGGAAAATGGAATGTCCTTGTAAGTCTTCAGTTCAGTTAAAGTACTGGGATACAAAATGGTGACATGAAGTCTCTTAAGATGCAAGTTATCAAAGATCAGCTGCTTGAAAATCAAGCGTGTGGAGGTTAACCAGCACCTGGAGAACTAAATGAAAATACAATTAATAAGAGAGTCCACAAGATATTAGTTACAATTTATGCAAAGGAGATAATTTCTTGGTGAATCCCTGGAGGCAATTCAACTTCCCACTGTGGCTGGTATTTCTGTTCTAGGCCAGAGGATCTTACAGCGAAACATGATGTTTGTGCAACTTTTGCCATGACAGCTGCCGTTTAATCTACTCCCCTTAGATTTGTTTCCATTTTAATAAAACTGATACATATTCTTTAATGTGATTTACCTTTGCATATATATCTTCTTTTGCATCAATCACGTTTAGAGTAAGAATACAGTTCTTAGTGCTTTATGTGTAACAACTAAATCGTCAGCTCCCTGAAGTAAATATTGATGATATTCTCATTTCAGAAGTGAGGAAACCTAGGACAGATAGAGAAAATAATCAAATTAGGCTGGGCACAGTGGCTCACACCTGTAATCCCAATACTTGGAGAGGCTGAGGCAGATGGAACACCTGAAGTCAGGAGTTCAAGACCAGCCTGACCGACATGGTGAAACCCCGTCTCTACTAAAAATATAAAAATCAGCTGGGTGTGGTGGCAGGCGCTTGTAATTCCAGCTATTTGGGAGGCTGAGGCAGGAGAATCGCTTGAACCTCGGAAATGGATGTTGCAGTGAGCCGAGATGTGCCATTGCACTCCAGCCTGTGGACTCTATCTCTCTCTTTCTCCCTCTCTCTCTCTATGTGTGTGTGTGTATGTTTTTTTTTTTTTTTCAGAAAATTGATAGAACTATGAAGAGACATTTCACTGAAGCAGATATACTGAGATAAATAGGCACATAAAAGGATTTCCAACATCACCACCCATCAAATGTCAGACCTCAGCATATTTTGCTTTAAAAGACTCATCTAGTCACATTTCAGTAAGAGGCTGAATCAAGATTTGAATCCATGTTGTCTGGTTGCAAGGACAAAGCTTTTAACGATGATGCTACAGTAACAATGCTAGTTATTTTTGTCCTTTACTCGCTGTCTATACCTGTTTTGTTAGTATCTATTGTAATTTTTAAATGGTTTATCTTCATATATCTTTGTGATTGTGGTAACTTTATTAAATCTATCTTTTTATAGATCAATTAAGTCTATATTTTTACAGATCACTATTGCCTATGAATCTTACCTAAATGAATGACAGAGACATTCATTACCACATAATCCTGTAAGAAAGATTATCTAGGCCGGGCGAGGTGGCTCATACCCATAATCCCAGCACTTTGGGAGGCCTAGGTGGGCGGATCATGAGGTCAGGAGTTCGAGACCAGCCTGACCAACCTGGTGAAACCCTGTCTCTACTAAAAATACAAAAATTAGTCTGGTGTGGTGGCCCGCACCTGTAATCCCAGCTACTCAGAAGGCTGAAGCAGGAGAATCACTTGAACCTGGGAAGAGGAGGGAGGGAAGGAATGAAGGAAGGAGGGAAGAAGAGAAAGAAAGAAAAAGAAGGGAAAGAAAAGAAAGAAAGAGGCCAGGCGCGGTGGCTCACACCTGTAATCCAAGCACTTTGGAGGCCAAGGCGGGCGGATCACCTGAGATCGAGAGTTCAAGACCAGCCTGACCAATATGGTGAAACCCCGTCTTTTTAAAAAAAAAAAAAAGAAAGATTAATCTTTCGAGGGAGGTATCCAGTACCTAAGCTATGAGTTTAACTTTCGAAGGAGGTATCCAGTACCTAAGGTATGAGTTTAAGAATTCACTAATAGTGGCCAGGTGTGATGGCTCACCCCTACAATCCTAGCACTTTGGGAGACCGAGGCAGGTGGATCACCTAGGGTCAGGAATTGGAGACTAGCCTGGCCAACATGGTGAAACCCCGTCTCTACTAAAAATACAAAAAATAGCTGGGCATGGTGGCAGGCACCTGTGGTCCCAGCTACTCGGGAGGCTGATGCAGGAGAATCTCTTGAGCCCGGGAGGCAGAGGTTTCAGTGAACTGAGATCACGCCGCTACACTCCAGCCTAGGCGATAGAGCAAGACTCCGTCTCAGAAAAGAAACACTAATAGTGATAATGACAGTGCATATTTGTTGAGCTGAGAATATTTTTATATCTGTATTCCCATTGTTAGTTTCCAGAAACAATTACAGGTTGCTAATACACATCACCAAACATTTTGGACTGTTGAGTAGAAGCTCCTGTGTTTCCCGTTCTCTCTTACGGCATCCAGGGGTTCACATGGAGAAAGCAGACTATGCTGAGGCCTGACATTTGATGGGTGGTGATGTTGGAAATCCTTTTATGTGCCTATTTATCTCAGTATATCTGCTTCAGTGAAATGTCTCTTCATAGTTCTATCCATTTTCTAATTTGAGTATTTTGCTTTTTAAAATTTTATTTGCTTTATTTTTTTTTGTTTTATTAAGTCATTCTAGGATTCTTTATACATTCCACATAACAGTTTTATGTCAGATATTATGGTAGGCAAATATTTTCTATAATTCAGTGCAGTATTAGCCCATTTTCACCCTGCCATAAAGATGTTACCCGGTACTGGGTGATTTATAAACAAAAGAGGTGTAATTGACTCACAGTTCCACATAGCTAGGGAGGCCTCAGGAAACTTAGAAGCATGGAGGAAGGCAAAGGGGAAGTAAGGCACGTCTTGCATGCAGCAGGAGAGACAACGATCGAAGGAGGAACTATCACAGATTTTTAAACCATCAGATGTCCTGAGAACTCACTATCATGAGAATGGCAAGGAAAAAAACACCCCCATGATCCAATCACCTCCCACCAGGTCCCTCCCTCGACACATGAGGATTATATTCAAGATGAGATTTGATAGGGACACAGAGCCAAACCATATCAAATACCTTTTCTTTCATTGTCTTAAGGTCTTTCACAGACCAAAAGGTTTTAATTTGGTAAATACCAGTTGATTGATTTTTTCTTTTATTTATTTGTTTATTTTTTATTTTTTTCTTTAATGAATCACGCTTTTGATGCCATGGCTACGAATTTTTGAACAAGCTCTTGATTCTTAAGATTTTATTCTGTGAAGTTTTTTTCTTTCAGTCTCTTAGAGAATAACATTTTATGGTTTGATATTTTGCATTTATATGGTCAATGTTGAGCTAATGTCTGTACAGTTGTGAAGTTTGAATAGAGATTACTTCTTTTCTGCTATGGATATTAAGTTATCCCCTCACCAGTTATTAAAAATTCTTCCTTCATTCAATTCCCTTGGTAACTTTGTTCAAAAATCAGTTGGAAGTACCTATAGATGCTATTTTTGCACTTACTGGATTGCATCGATCCATGTCATTTATTGCCCCAAATGCCACACAATTTTTATTACTTCTCCTATATTGGAAGTCTTGAAATCCAGTGGAGTGATTCCAGACACTTTATTTTCATTTTTTGGTAACTTTCATGGATTCAATTACCACTAGTCTTGGATCCCCCACCGAAATCCCAGTTCCGGAACTGCGAAGTTGCAGGAGACTCCCTAGCAGGATCGTAAACCGTTTTCAACTTGGTAAATGGAAAACGTTTTGATTTCCAACATAAGTGGCCCAGATAACTCCGTGCTTTATTACCTTAAAAAGGCGCAGGCCCCGCCCCGGCCCCGCCCACCCAACACCGCCCCCGGGCTGCCCGCGCTCTTCGCGCACGCGCAGTTTCCTGCAGTCCCAGAAACTGATCGTGTTGGGTGAAGGTGACGGCGCCGAGCGTGAGTGTCCCTCTGTGTAGATTAAACCTGCGCTCCCTGTTTCCCATGTCCGCAGCCGGTCCCCGGGGGCGCTGCGGGCCTTAAGATCCCCGCACCGCGCCCTGCACCCCGGGTGAATACAGGCCTCGCGGTGTGGGTCCGGAGTCGTCGCTTCCCTTTGGGTTGAAGTCGCTCGGAGGCTGCTCCCTGTCCCCGGCCTTTCGCGTCCTCCTCCCGCTTAAAACCCTTTCCCGTCCCCTCCTCCCACCCCGAGCTTTTTCAAGTCCTCACCCTCGCGGTGGATTCCCGCCCTGGGCGCCTCCCAGCCTCGCCCTCGTGGGCCCCCGGAGCGCAGCGCGCAGCGCCTGTCCTGGGGACGCGCGTCTTCTGCCTGGTCCTGGGAATCTGCAGACCCCACCCCTGTCCTAAGGCGCCGTCGCCCCCCACCTCCCTCCTCCTCATGCCGGGGCCTGTCCTGTGACACCTGGTCTTCTTGCCTGCCCAGCTCCACCCCCTGGAAAATGTGTTCCTCCAGAATGCAGACGTCTTACTCCAAACCCTCCTGTGAATGTGTGGGCCGAGGGGATCGGGAGACAGAGAGGGACTGTAGAGTCCAGAAGGGCAGCAGGGGATCCTAAGAATCAGGGCCACATGGTTTTCATTAAGGAGGGTTTGCTGTCGGGGGTGTCTATGGGCGGGATGCCGCTCGAGAGGGAGTGGTGATCAGGGTGCCAGAGTTAGAGAAAGATTTTTCCTAGAATCAGAGTGAAATACAGTACACTGACCCGCAGCCCGAAGCCTTACGCTGGGACTGCCCTTGGGAACATAAAGCTGCCACTTTCTTGCTGCCAGGCCAGTGGCCTCTCCCTGTTTATTCCAACATAACAGAGTCCCAGAGTCACAAGGCAGCTGGGGAGCTGAGGGGCGAGGTCCTTGAAACCCACTGTGGAACACAGATCTTTCTCCAGTGCAGAGGGGTCGCTGGGCCCTGGGAAGGGAGTTTGGGGGTCCCAGCCCTGATCATGGT
>CAUYLG010049713.1:0-12674 GCA_963573385.1 Cacajao melanocephalus
CATGGGAAGAAATGCCTGATATAGGTGAAGGGGAGGAAAGCAGCAAATCACACTGCCACGTGTGTACCTATGCAACAATCTTGCATGTTCTTCACATGTACCCCAAAACCTAAAATACAATAAAAATTAAAAAAAAAAAAAAGAAATACTGATACTTCAAAGACCATTTCAAACATTACCACCTCTGTGAATTCTTTCCTGACTGCTTCTGCCCAAAAGGGAAAAATAATCCACCTTTTGTGTGCTCCCATAATTCTTCGTTCTTAAAATACATCAACACCATCATCACCACCATTAACATTTTTATTGTGCCCTTACTAGGAACATGAAACAAGAATGTATTCTAATTTGGGTTGGGGAATAATAATGATTATTCTGTTTAATTAAATAGTTCAATAGAAACTGTTATAGCAGACATGCAGCACAGCAAATCATTTTCTGCCTGATACATGGGTTACGGGTGTCTTCAAATTTACAGTGGAGTCCCTCTATGTAACATAATCCTGGGATACATGACTTTATTCAGCAATTAGCACTCTACTGTCACCTTGTTACAGAAGAGTAGGTGTTTATTTCATTTTTTTTTCTTTCATGAGCGGTAGGAAATAGCTTTTCTGTAAGGTAGGGCACCCATCTATGCTTCAATAAATGGCAAAGTCAGAGAAGAAAGAAAAATATATCAACTATTAAGCTGAAAGAGAACAGCAGAGAGTTTGCAGAGCCAGCTGTTCTTTTTTTCTTCTTCTTCTTCTTTCAACTGATGTATGCCAGGCTGGTATAAAAGGGGTGAGTTGAACATCTGGACCAAAACCAAGGCATTTAACATTTTCAAGCAATTCAGAGGCATGGATGATTTATGATGCTATTCTTAGATTTTTATCATGTGTCCTCTAACTTTATGAAATGTGGACAGACACATAAACCTGGTGACACTTCATGGTATAAAAACAGTGATTGAAAACTGATAAAGAAGAAAGAAAAGAAGAATCATTTTAGTTTGGAGATGTTCAGAACAGGGCAGGCCCCTGGAAAGATGAGTTAAATTTTGCTTCAGCCACTGTGCCTTTCAGAAATTGGCAGGAGCTTTGTGTTTAGGCAATCACCTGCCTCCTCCATCGCCAGAGAAAGCAGAGTAGGATCTGTAACTTAATTGATGTACCCAGGTGGCCTTTTCTGCTAGAGAAGCTGAGGCTGTCATATTATAGAGTATTGAAAGATTCTTAGAAAATAGGGCCATCATAATATCTTTTCTATCTTCAGAATGACCCATCTCCTTCAGTTTTAGGGAGGAAAAAAAAGAAAGAAAAATAAAGAAGTGAGGGGGAAATGTTAGGATGACTTGTGACATACTAAGAAAAATGAAACAGCGTGACACTTTGGCAAAGCTGAAGTCTGTTTACCAATCACTTCTCTAACAGACACTCTCTACAAGAGAAAATAATGCTTCAGATAATATTTGTAGGCAGCAATTTCTATTTTATGGCAAAGTCATGCCATATATCCATATATTTAGAGACACTAGAGACTGTATACTATCATCAACTTGTTTATTATTTTCAGAGTTAATATGCAATCATAAAACCTCTTTTAACTGAAGCAGATTTTTACAATGATTTTCTAAGATATCACATTATATGCATATTGTCAGATGGATTTTTCATTTTTTTTGAAGTGTATGACTCAATGCAACAATAATCAGTGCGTTGGGACTTTGCTAAAATAAGTAATAGAGTATATGGCACAAAATGCTAAATTATATCTAAATATAGGTCTAACATTTTGAGAAAGTCATTAATCTTTTTCTCATTTATTTGATCACTGTTTCAACCGTGATACTTGATTAGTATTGCTCAGGGTGAAGAATGTAATCTTCCTTTCATTTCACCATTAAATAAAAATTTAAACATTCATTTATATTTTCTATATTTATGATAGTTTTAGAATTCAAGACTTTTTAATTTCCTCATGGTCAATGTGTTTAATGACTGGAATATAAATATTTTATTGCTTCCAATAATTATTTCTCATTAGAAGCATAGCCTTGCTTTTTTCAAATAAGTCTTGCCACATTAGTGAGCTCCATCAGGAATGCACAATGTCCCTATTTCACACATAGATGAAAGACAACTGAAGGACCCCTCTAGAGATTTTTGGTTTTTTTGTTTTTGTTTTTGAGACAGAGTTTTTTTCTTGTTGCCCAGGCTAGAGTGCAATGGTGCAATTTCGGCTCACTGTAACATCCACCTCCCGGGTTCAAGCGATTCTCCTGCCTCAGCCTCCCCAGTAGCTGGGATTACAAGTGTCCACCACTGCGCCCAGTTAATGTTTTGTATTTTTAGTAGAGATGGGGTTTCACCATTATGGTCAGGCTGGTCTTGAACTCCTGACCTCAGTTGATGCATTCGTCAGGGCCTCCCAAAGTGCTGGGATTACAGGTGTGAGCCACCGCACCTGGCCAAGATTTTTAGTTTATGTGAAAATGCAACAAACTCCTGAGGACCTACTCTGTGAAGTATACTGGGTAGTTACAGATCATTCTCAAGCAAGCTAATGAAATGGGTAACATTTTTAAGTTAGACTCTTAATATACAAAAACAATGTGACATCAAGAGAAAAGAATGACTCTTCTTTCTAGGTATTAGAGTGAAATTGCATGAAGAAGCATGGAGGTGAACTTCCCTTAAGAATGATTTTAAGGGAGTGACCTTCCTTGCAGAGACAAGCCGTACTATCCAAAACTCTGTCTGGGATCCAGGGATAGGTAATTCTGCATTTCCCACACAAGCCAATTCATTCCACGATCTATGGACAGATGATGGCAGATAAATGTCCATGAATATCACCTTTTACATGAGAAGCCCATTTCCTATACTGAGTTAGATCAGCACTTAAAAGAACACTTTTCTTTAGGGGTTCTAAAATAGATTTGCTAAATATTCCTGTCATGTATCCTGGAGAACAAAAGTTCCCCTAATCCTAGCAAAGAAATCACTATTATTGATTAAAATGTCATTTCAGAGATCAGGAACCCCTAAAAAGATCATTTTTGCTTTCCAAACTAACCATAAAATGTTTAAACTGTAAGTGAAATGCCATTCCGTGCTATTGCAATGAATTTCCAATTATCGTATCTACTTTATACTGGCTCAAAAACATTGCCTTAATTAGGTTGACCTTTAAAGAGCTTTTCTAGAACTGAAATTCCTTAAAATGCTTCCACATACTATAACTGCATGCAATCTATCTGTCCAAATATGATGATAAAAGCCTTAAAATCACAACCTAGTATTTGTTTTAGGCGCTGATATCATTGATACTTCTGCCAAACATCGAGATCCTATTTAAAACCTGTTAAGAGATTTTAAATTTTAATACATGCTTGTGCCAGTTGAGAATCTTCCTAGTGCTAAAAGCTAGATTCTTAGGTGGGGTAGAAGGGTGGACAAAAACAGCTTGCGTCACAACATCAAGCAAACTCATGTATTCATTTAAAGAGTGTTTATAAAATAATGGTGACATCCATACTTTCTAATTCTTACCTTGGCTTTCAGTGTTCAAAAAAAAACGTGGTACATATTTGATTCCATTTGAAACTCACAGCATTCCTGGGAAGTACAGAAGAGCAGTCCTCCCTTTTAGAGATGAGAGAAGAGGTGCAGGCAGAGTAGTGATTTCATTCATCTCTTGGTCTTTAACAAGTCACTACCTCCTCCCACTCAAGGAGTGTAACTGTGTTCAACCTATGTGGGGCCTACCTCACAGATTTTCTGAGGTTAACTGAAGAACAACAGTCATCACTGAATCTGTAATTACTGGATGAATCTTTGAGATTAGTTGGTCTAACCCTAGTCTTCTTCTACACCTAAAAAAAGTTTTGGGAAGAAGGGATTAGAAACAAAGCCTTTTTCAGGTTAATCTATTTATTTTATTTTATTATGATTTTTGAGACAGTCTTACTCTGTCACCCAGGCTGGAGTACAGTGGCGAGATCTTGGCTCACTGCAACCTCAGCCTCCCAGGTTCAAGTGAGTCTTGTGCCTCAGCCTCCCGAGTAACTGGAACTACAGGTACACGCCACCACCCCTGGCTAACATTTGTATTTTTAGTAGAGATGAGGTTTCGCCATGTTGGCCAGGTTGGTCTCAAACTGGCCTAGGTGATCTGCCTGCCTCACGCTCCCAAAGTGCTGAAATTATAGATGTGAGCCATCACACCTGGCCCTAGGTCTAACAATTTATTACATGCCACCTGACACTAGATCCCACATCTTCTGACTCTCATTCAATTGGTTTTTCTACAATCTCCTTCCTCTTTTCCTTTTCTAGAGCTGAAGAAATAAAAATACATCAGACTCTGAAAGCCACCTGGCCAGCCCCCTAATACAATGAATTTACTTGGAAACATCGCTTTCCTTTATAAATTCACATTTTTCAGATGACATTAGGGATTGGGACCTGGTGTCAAATTTCAACTCTGTCCCTGATTTATAGTTTTGGAAGAAAGAGTATACGTCCTATATAGACATAGATAATCGTCTTGTAGCATTGAAAGTGTCACATCCTGTGTTAAACAAGGAAGAATATACAAATTAGAAATATATTTATATTTTATTGCCCTTTGGATTCTACATTCTATTACGTATTTCTAGCCACAATGTTCATAAGTCTTTAAGTTGATCTGCTTTCAGCAAGCATTAAAGACCATTTATGTCTCCTTTATAATACTGTTTCAATCTTTTAAGTTTTAAGCCTCTGAAGCATATGTCCTCAATAAAAATGAATAAACACATAAATAAAGCTATTGCAAGTGCTTGTCATTATTCCCTCCCCAGGATGTAACAAAAGATTATTTTGAGAATGATCATATTTCTGCAACTTTCCTATTCCAAGCAATAACATGCCTTTATTACCAGAGCTTATATCATCATTTATATGAAAAATATAATGATTGTTTATTTAAATGAGGTGAAATTTTTTCTATCTAAGCCAAACTTCACAAAGTAATCAGATGCTGGTTTTAATTCATCTACTGAAAATATATTTGTATGCTTACAGAACTTCGCCAACTGCTGTATTGTAAATAGTACAACGACACGCACTCGATTATTTAGCATGCTTCCCTATCATCGCCTGCCAGAGGAAATTACTGAATAGAAATCACACCAGCATCACTTTAACTTTGAGTTTCTAACAGGTCTAGAGAGAAAATTTTAACAGACAGGTAAATATTAAAATTATTCCAGAACTTTTTCTTGATTCATTCATTCATTCCGAAATATATATTATATGCAAAATAAGGGAAAGGCACTGGGGATATAATCTTGAACATGAATCTGGTGGAGGAACAAAATTAAATTATAATAACAGAAATACAACAGTAACCACCATTCAACAAATGCTTACTGAGAGCCTACTATGTACAAAGCACTATTATAAACATTTGAGTTACATCTTTGAAAAATATGGACAAAATCACAAGCCCTTTGAGATCATCTTCTAAGATGCTGAGACAGATGCAAGAATAAATGCTGGTGGAAAAAAAGGAAAAAGTGAAGGGCAAAAGTAATCCAAAGCATTGGAGTTGGAGTTTGTAATTTTAAATAGGGTGTTAAGGATAAGTTTTACTAAAAGGTGACATATGAACAAATTTTAAAAAGGCAGTAAGTACCTTGAATAAGTGCTACAAAAGACAGTTGAATGGCACACTGGCATGTGTGAGCCAGAAAAAGAATGCTAGTCTTTACTCCAAGAACAGTGGGAACCTAACATCAGGGGATATCAAGGTTAACTTAAATTTCTGGCTTTAACTACGTTAGAAGGAGCCTCTGGGCATGAATCCATTCTCCCACAAATGCAGCATCTCAGATATGGGATCAGCAACCATTCTACACATTCTCCCACTTCGATCTCTAAATTACACCCCAAAACAAGTAAAGATCTTTGCATTTTAATTCTCACTAGATATAAACCTGAAATTATGAAATTGCCAAGCAATGCAACAACTTTCCTATAGTTAGTTTGGTGATTTTAAATCATGCTTTTCAGATGGAGGGTATTGAAACTCAACGCCATCAATAGATTGATTGGGTCTTAAAAAATGCATGCCTGATCTTCCACCAAAAGAGACAGGTGGGCGATGCACCATGTAATTTGAAAAACTGGTGTATATTCACTTCCTGATTGAGAAAAGTTGGGATTAATCTCTAAAATCTTATGATTTTTTGGATCTATGATAAAAATACATCAATACTGGTTAACAATAAGTAATATACTCACTTATAAAAAATATCAGAGGATACCCATACTTAAGATTAGCACCACATTTAGAATAAGAGACTCATTCCATAAACTAGCCACTTTCTCTGATGAAAAATATGCAAATCGTTTGAATCAAATTGTCTCATTAAGCAGCTATCATTCCAATGTTGTCAGATCAAACAGGAACAAAATCAGTCGGGGGCAATTCATTACTCTGACATCTCTCCCTCCTCTGTGCATGCTCATTTTATTCTTTTGGATGTCATTATACTTGACTATGGTGCTCTGGTACACTCTAACCCAATTTTTTTGTAAGTCATTTTCATGACTATTTTATGATTTCAGAAAAACCAAAGTATGACAGTTATAAAACAATTTTCTTTAACATAATATCATTACTGAGGTTTTTTTCATTTTAACGGATTTAAGCATACTACAGAATGGCTAACACACGTCTTTGTATTGAGTGCTTTTAAAGATATTAAATATCAGAAATAAATTTTATGACATGGGGTCTTTAGATGTGGATAACTAAGCTCTCTGCTGGCTTCAGGCTGTGAATTCAGTTGTGTGTATGAAAGAGAGCAGAGAGAATGTGAAAGCAAAATAATATTTTTCTCAAATTTTGGAACTAAAAGTGTTATCAGGACTCAGTTAACCAGGGCTGGGGACTTGGTTGGCAAGGCTGTGTTGCTGCGCTGTCAATGAGTTCAGAGACTCTTTGGAAAATTAGTGGTAAAAATAGACTATTAGTATGGGCAATTGTATATCAAAAGGGTGGTAACAGTATAAATAGGCCCAGACATTCTCAAGAGGGAAACATCATTTTACTTAGGAGAAATAATTAAAACACTACTCTATCAGGGTAGATAAAACAAAGGAAGCTGGTTCTAAATCAATGCACTTGCTACTACTTTCTGTTTTTAACTTTCTGACAAGTTTTGTAATTTCTACAATTAGATGCAAGACAGGCTCTACTTCAGAGAAGAACTTTGTGCATTCTTGACAATGTAAACATATTTCTAATTTCCAAGCAAGAGGAGGGACGATCTGGTTTCTACGACAGCCTGGACATTTTGCTGCATGGGATAAAGTTATTATATGCAATGGGGGGGCATCCTACTCTGCCTAAAGTTAGGAACATTTGTGATTTCTGGCAATTTTCCTAATTGCTGTAACCTCGTGTGAATCTTTGTACAGATGAGGCTTCCTTGGAGAGCCTCTTGTTCTTCATATCAATACCTGTCATTTAATACTTACAAGAAATGATATGGGTTGCAAAATAATAATGGCTATGATTTTCTAAAAACTATTGCAAGACCAAGGATAGAAATATGATTAGCACAGTGAGAGGAGAAAGTCCTATTCTCATCTCTTTTGTGAACAGGAGTTTAAAATGTTAGCTTTCCAAAACTCAGAAGAAACAGGGACAACGCCTAGGTTTTATAAGCAGTAAAAATCACAGTTTTTAAGGACATGTTTTTGTACTTTAGCCTTAGGATTAGCTCAACACACAACAGAAGTTTAATTCACCATCCAATTTTACATTACCATTTTCCTCTTCACTTCTTTATAATGCTTGAGGTGTGGCTATAGGTTAACAAGGTAAGAAAACTTACTTTCCTGCTTTGTAGTCACAACCATACACTTGAACACTGCAATAGTGATTTCCTAATGCAGTCAGAAATTTTATAGTCTTGCACTTCTGTTCAGTTAATAATTTTTTTATTATTTAAGAAAATATGAAGGGTCCAGTCTAGTCATGTTTTTATCTCAAATACCATCCATAATATGTATTCGTAGACATGAGAGAACAGATTCAATAATTTGCTGACTTAGAAATACTTTGGAATTAGTGGTCTATTAACTTTTATAAATCTGTGTGGTGTCAAAATAAATAGTAGGAGAACTTGCAGATAAGATAAGTAGAGAAAGGCAGGTTGAAGTAAAAGATGGGTTTTGAGTCCAATTGACCTACATAAATGGCTACACACATTCACATATAAACTCAGATTAAAACACAGATGAAAGAGAAGTCTCAAAATGGGAGGTTAAAAAAAAAAAAGAAGAAGTGTTGTAGCTGTATTTGCATATTTTAAAGTCATGAATTGTTAAGCTATAGTGGACCATTGAGAAGGTTCATGCTTATATAAATCTAGAGGTAAGCTCAATAGAAAAATAATAGTATTTACGGATCCTGAGGCCAATTTAATGACACTCAATAGGGCCCAACAGTTAAAGGCCGAAATATTCTGAACTTTTTTAGGAATTACAGAAGAAAAAAGTTTCAATGGATTCTCTCCCTGTGTTAAATAAAAAAAGAAAGAAAGGAAAGGTAAAGACACCAGGCAAGATGGCTCATGTCTGTAATCCCAGCACTTTGGGAGGCCGAGGCAGGAGGATGGCCTGAGGTCAGGACTTCAAGATCAACCTGGGCAACATGGTGAAACCCCGTCTTTACTAAAAATACAAAAATTCATCAGCTGTGGTGCTGCGTGTCTGTGATCCCAGCTACTTGGAAGGCTGAGGCAGGAGAATCACTTGAATCCACCAGGCGGGAGTTGCAGTGACCCGAGACGGCCATTGCACTCCAGCCTGGGCGACAAGAGTGAAACTTCGCCTCAAAAAAAAACCAATCCCAAAGCCAAGTGACATTTTTCCACCAGTAGAAAGACATTCTGCCTTCACTTATCCACTGTAAACCCTAACTATAATTAAGATTTTATTTTCAAGGGTAGTTTATGTTTTTCCTTTTATGTAAATAATCTAAAAATCTGATTGGGGGGTGGGCAGTTTAAGGTTGCAAATATAGCACTAGTAATTTGCCGCTGTACTTTAAAAATAAAATCTGGAAAAGCAACTTATATGTTTTGCAAGTCTCTGATAAGCTTTCCTCAAGAATAATAGTTTCCTTTTAAAGGCCCAGCATTTTTTTCTTCTGTAGATCAGTGTGTTTTCTGTAATTTTATGGGTTTTTTTTATTTTATGCTGGAAACTGCTTTTTATTATATACCATTTAGCCTTCTATCAGGATGCTCTGTACAAACACACGCACACCACAGAGAGATAGAGAACTGCTCAGTAAATATTAGAAAATGAAGATTCAATATAGCAAGATTCAAGATATCACATATTAAATCAGAAGGATCATCACACAAATTACATATATCTTTAATATTTTGGGTTTTTACAAACTACAACTAAGCATGAATATTTTTAGTTAAAATTGTTTGAGTGCAACATATTAAACCTGGTATTCTTTAGCTCTTGAAGTAACGCAAACACGGTCAACAAGATAATGCTTACTATAAAATCTCTGAAAGAAATACACTTTGAGAGGCTTTGGGGAGGCACTGCGAGTGACAAGCGGCTCTGCCCCGGACCTTCTCGCTTTTAAAAAAGTAAAAAAGTAAAAATAAATAAATAAATAAATAAAAAATAGACTTTGAACGCAAGGTTTGAGAGATATGAACAGTGTCAAGGTAGATTTTGTTCCACTTCCTTTTATTTTCTAACAAAGAGGAAAAGGGTAACTAGGAAAGTATTATCACGAATAAAAATGGGCATAAATTTTAAGTCAGAACCCCAGAATTTAGGTCCTGATGTTTAATATCTTAAAAAAGTGGATCACTTTTTAAGACTTTACTTAGGCTGGGCGCGGCTCACGCCTATAATCCTAGGACTTTGGGAGGCTGAGGAAGCCAAATCACAAGGTCAGGAGTTTGAGACCAGCCTGGCCAATACGGTGAAACCTTGTCTCTACTGAAAATACAAAAATTAGTGGGCTGTAGTCCCAGCTGCCTCAGCAGGAGAATCGCTTAAACCAGAGAGGCAGAGGTTGCAGTGAACTGAGATAGCACCACTGCTCTCCAGTCTGGCTGACAAGAGAGAAACTCTATGTCAAAAAAAAAAAAAAAGACTTAACTTGTATGAAACTGACAATGTTATTTTCCTGGATTTTCGGTTAATTAAACCATGTGAAAATGTACTTTTTTCCTACCTGTTTAAATTCACTGTTTGGAAATTGAAATGACCGAGAAATGAAGAGGCCTTCTGAACACTGACAGGCTGCCAATAGAGAAAGCAGTGTAGTTAAGAGCTAAGGACCAAAGGACAAGTTGAAAATATCATGTAATCAAAAGTATCCAAATTCATTATGGAATTGCCATGTTGGATATGGATGAAATATTGTAACTTCCTTACCCCCAAAGGATAAATAAATGCTTTGAAAAATGTCTCCAATGCAAAGTTAAATTGCGCCATTATTAACATTATTTTGTAGACTAGGAAAACAGTATATTAGGAGAAACAAAAACAACAACAAAAAAAACATTTCATACTCTTCATCAAGCCCAATAGACAGATTTCTGTGTTTTGTGTTTATGTTTTATTTTTTCCTAGCATTAAAATAGGTCACTGTTATTAAATTCAACACTTTATGTGGATGGCTTTTGACTTGTGTTTAGGGACTACGTGGTATAATTTTTTTTAATTTAAATTCTAGAATCACACTGGGAATTGCAAGATATTCACACAAAAGAGGCAGATGGGAACTTGAAGAAGAGAATCTCACAACTCATCTCAGCCTTACTTTAGCAAAAAGGGTCACCAGTGGAATGTGAGAAAGAAATATCTCCATATTTGATTCTTTTTCACACTTTTTCTCTTTGCATTTCCCCAATTCTTTGTTCCTTTATTATTAACTGCATAGAATAGAGTTTGAAAAGAGAAATTTGTGTTCCATGTAATTTGGCATCATTAAGATTAATTTGATTGGGCCTGGAAAGTAATGGGAAACATGGCATTCAGAAACAAGAAAGACAAGTTGAGGACAAATCATGAAGCATACTGAATGTCAAGATCAAACTCATTACTCCAGAGAATGGGGCAGACATTTCCCCATACGAGGAGCCAAGAGGAGCTCTGTTTCAGGCAGATTAAATCTTGGAACTACTCGGGTAGTGCAGATGAAAGAAAATGCCAGGCTTAACCTAGTAAGGTAACTTGGCATTGAGAAGAAAAGAGATCCTGGATACATTATTACTTATACTTATTACAAGGGCTTCAAATCCCTTTGCAGTCTGTTCTCTCATCATAAAAAAATTATATTAAACAGGACTGGGGTGGGATAGGGAGGAAGGTGGTTATCAAATGCTTAGACTCTGAAATACAAGTGGATGGATTACTAATGAACATTTTCTTTATTACTCAGTATTCATATAATTCCAGCCTTGGAAAGTAGACTGCTACCTACGTTTTAGTCCCTTCCCAAAACCATTTAATCGTGTTCTATTACATAAACAGTGGGATTTTTTTCCTCTCCTGACCTTATCAGTTTACATTTCAATGAAATGAGTGTATATGCATTGTTGTCTGTCTCTATTGCCAAAATCAAATAAAAGGCTTCTTAGCTGGCTGCTGTTTACAGCAAACTTCCCTAACCAAAACAGGACCTCTTTAGGGCTAGGAATTAAAGTTCTTTGATCCCAGTCCCTGGGACAGTTTTGTATGCTGTATCTCATACACAGGTTATAGGTTGGTTTATTGCCATTTTGTTTCATTTCTGCTATATAAAAACCAAGAGCCATAAAATTAGACAAATACGGAGGAATGAAAGGTGATGTAACAGTCTCCTTGATTTTTCCCCTCTAATTTCTGAGAGAATAATGGTTTGAGAACATTTCATCTCACTTGAAACATTGTTTGTGGGTAAATGATTCTTAGGCGCTCACTTGGTCTGAGCTCAGCTGAATGCGGAGAAGATGGGACAGGGTGACATTTCTCCTCTGTGCGGCATCCAGCTGAGCCTGTATCTGAATTGTCACCTCCCACGCAATGTGGGCTCTCACTGTGTTCCTGGCACGCTGGACCTCACCATGTCCCCAGGTCCCCAGGTCCCCAGTCCTCTAGCTGCCTATGGTTCATAGGTCACAGAAGGCAGCAGTGCACTGACCAGGCCACATCTTGAAGACTTGTGGAAAGGAGAAGAGAAGGGGCTTTGACCACACGCAGTGATGCCTCACACCCTGAAGGTGGGGGATTTTATTCCTATTTGTGCAACTTTGGTTTTGACGAGAAAAACGGAAAATTAAAAAGTGTCTTGAGAAACTTAAAAAAAAATATATATAATATATAAAATATATATAATAAATATACCTATTTGTGCCACTTTGGTCTTGATGGGAAAAACGGAAAATTAAAGTGTCTTGAGAAGCTTAAAAAATATATATATGATATATATAATAAATATAACATATATAACATATATTATATATATTATATATTTATTATATAATTTATATATTTATATTATATATTATATATTATATTTATATTTTATATATTATATATAAATAAAATATAATATATATATTGTATATTATATATTTATTTATTTAATTTATGTATTATATATAA
>CAUYLG010049714.1:0-17938 GCA_963573385.1 Cacajao melanocephalus
TTTTTCCCTACACCACGCTTTTCCTTTCTAACACCACCACCCTTTTGGTTTTTTTATTTTTAAATTTTTTTTTTTTTTTTTTTTTTTTTTTTTTTTTTTTTTTTTTTTTTAAGCTAAAACACAGAGACAAGTGTGTAGGCAGGTGTTGATGGGTGTGTGGCAAATGGAAGGTCCACAAATTCCTGATGTGGAAGTTCTTAGGGCAACAGCAACAAAAAAACAAGAACTGTTTCACGTTTGCTGGTGGTGGTGGCAGTATTTCCCAGATTCTATCGTTCATTCAGCACCCGTGCAAAGAACTCTCACCACCCCATTCTTCTTTCACGTGATCGAGAAGGTTATCGCCATTTGCAATCTACAGAGCCTTCCTGAACACAAATAGTGATAGCATAAAATGCACAAGGTATGCCTATAGAGATACAAGATCAATTCCACCAGCCTATTTCTGTCTAGATTGTGAAGAACTGGTTTACTAAAACTACTGCTTACTCGGGAGCTGAGTGAGCATGTGTCAGGAGAGCTAGGACTGTGGGTGAGATTGGAGTGACGCATGTCCACCTCCATGATTTTATGATGGCCAATTACCTTATTACACATTAGGCCTTGTAAATAGATGAGGACATGCTCAGTCAACTGTACAAATATTAGACATAGATTCAGTGAAAGATTTAGATTATGTCTCCCTGCGAGTACAAGAGCTTTCAGTGTGGCATCAAGTCCTGAGGAAAAATATGTGAATTGTAGATTCAGAGGTTAAGAAGATAGAGGGGCAAATTAATACCTGCTCTTTAATGATTAGAAAAATTGCCAACTAATTATGAAAATTAATCATCTGTAAGCTCTTTTATTGTATGTATAAGTGAAAACAGTAGGTTACTAGTATACTACCCTGTTCGACCTTAATAGCATCTTTATAAAGATAAAAAGAAATGATGGTTGGAATAATGGAAGTGAATTTTCTAAAAGTGTCTTATTCAGGTAAAGCTCTGCTATAAAAACTACTCTTTATTAGAACAAAACACACATTTTGGCCTTGAAATTCATGCTTTTCTACTTACAGTTTTTACCTTTTACAAAGTTGTGTCAATAAATTATCAAAACTAGCCAAAGCGGATTTTACAGTGGAAAGTCTGACTTGAAACTGTTTTTACCATGCTGTGATTTTCCAGCCAGACCTGTAAAATTACCAAGAATGAGTGTTTTGAAAAACAATATTGTAAATGCTTCATCACCCTTGGGCAGCTTTCTTTGACTCCTGACTTCAGGCAGCTTGAGCTTCTTCCTTCTCTGCGTGTTTGTGAAGACTTTGACCTGCCTTGTAAATCTTTGTTTACATGCTTGTCATCATTCTGAACAATGATCTCCTCAAGGTCAGAGGCTGCTTTTTTGTTGGTGGTTTGTTTCTTGGTTGTTGTTTATTTAGGATGAAACATAACACATACTCATGGTAAAAATCAAACATTAAAAAATATAATAAGGAAAGTTAAGCATTTTAGATCAAATCCCATTAACAAGAAATGATCATTCTTGCCATTGGGTGCAAAATTTTCTAAATCAAGTATCTATATGTAGTTGCAGATATCAAGAAAGAGAAAAAGGGCAGAAATAATTGTGGAAAAATAAAATCAAATTACATGTGTTATTTTGACATGAATTACATTAGATTTAATTTTATTTGAACTTAAAAAAAACTAAAGTGAAATTAGAAGAACAACTGAAATTTATTTTTTTCTTAATTCTAAATTATCTCTTTAAATTTAAGGAAAGGTTGTAAAAACCTTTAAAAAACCAAAGTGATAATTTTGATTAATTAAGCATTTCAACATTAGGCTTTAGTTATTTATTCTATAATCCCAATTTTTTCTTATTTATATTATTATTTAATTTAAAAACTTTTATTTAGGGATAATTATAGATTTAATCTACAAAGAAATATATAAAATAATACAGAGATTCTATCTACCCTTCATCCAGTTTCATTCAAAGATAATATCTTGCATCTATACATAATATAGTACAAAATCACAACCAGGAAACCAACTTTGATGCAATCCACTGACCTTATTCAGATTTCACGAGTCTTATATGTACTTGGTGTGTGTATGTGTCTCATTCTATGCAATTTTATCACATGTGTAGATTTGTGTGACCACCACAAATCAGGATGCAGAATAATTCTATCACAAGAATTCTTCAGGCCTTGGCACAAGGAATCTGTTCTCCATCCCTGTAATCCTGTCATCTCACGATGCATGGATTCACACATCATGTCACCTTTTGATACTGGCTTTTCTTACTCTGCCTAATCTTCTGAGACCCATCCATGTTGTTGCCTGTATCAATATTTCATTCCTTTTTATTGCTGAATAGTATTCTGTGGCATGAATAGTATTCCGTTTGTTTACCCAGTCACCTGACGAAGAATATTTAGGGTGTTTCCAGCTTTAAGCTACTGCCAGTATGCATCTATGCACATTCATCTGCAGGATTTTTCAGTGATTTTCAGGGACCCTCACCCGGAATACACATGCGAGTGCAGCGTCTGGGTTGTGTGGTATTCGCAGGTTGTAAAGAAACGGCCGCACTCCAGAAACACCGTGTTATTTTACATCCCCACCCACAATGTGTGAGCCTTCCCATTTCTTTGTATCCTTACAACTGGTTGGTATTATATTAAGTTTCATGGTAATAACCTTTATAGCCTTTCTATAATCACTATTCACCACAATTATTTATTTCCATAGTTACATGCTTAAATGGATTGAATACTCAGTAGCATGAATGCTGTGTTTTGATTGGTGTAGGAATCTTATGAAGCACTTTTGTTGTGTTTTGTGTTTAAAAATCTTATTTAAAAAAAAAACTGTGGATGTAATAATCTCTGTAGATTCTTACATGTTTGAGAACATCTGTGACCTTTCTACCTGAAGATCAAATTGACTAACAATTCTGGTAGGCATAGTTCCATTTATCTTCTGGCATTTCTGGTTATTAGAGGGAACCATACTTCCTCTCCAAAATGTAACTTGCTTTCTTTTTTCCCCTGAATACTTACACGATTCTTCATCCTGGAGATACGATCATTTCACTGGCTGTGCCTTGCTATGGGTTCTTCAGAATGTGTTTATTCTGCATTAATCTACATTGAGAACGATTTCCTTATTCCAGAAAAGCCTTCTCGTAGCTTTGAATATTTTCTGCTTACTTTCTCTTGTTCTCTTCTTAAGAAATAACAATTCATTTAGCCTCTGGCAGACCCTCTTGGCTGGGAGGCCCTAGGAACAGCATTGGACTCAGCTCTCCCCAGCATCCCATGGTGCTGACATGGTCTTCAGGGGACAGTCACCATCCCCAAGACCTCACCGCGTCTTGCAGCTCAACCTGTGGTTGATGTCTCCTGACTGGGCTTTTGGATGGAACCCTCTGTCCGGCTCCGCCACACTTGAGTCTTGGCAGTAGCCAGGCAGAGGCTGACAGGTGAGCTTCACTGCTTGTCACATGGTTTTGTACATCTCTTTGAGTTATGAAGGGCTCAAAAGGGGAAGATAAAGAAAAATGACAAGGTCCATCTGAACAGCAAGAGCCCAGCCTCCTTCACCTCGCTTTCCTCGTGCTCTGGGCAGTGTTGACACAGAGCTGGATAATTCTTATGGAATGTTTGGACAAATGAGCAGATGCGCAAGTGATATTCTGCACCGAGCAGAGTCATCGAAGATGAGTGGCTGCAATAAGCTGAAAGAAATCACCTAGACTCGCTCTGACAACCGTGACTGAGTGAGTCATGAAGAACTCATTTAACGTTTCTGGCCATTTCCTGAATTGCCCACATACAAACTCAGTAAATGATTCATTGCTATCCATTCCCATTGTGAAAATTGCTGAAATGAAATGATCATTGTGGTCCGGTCATTTTGGTTGCAGCACTATTCACAACAGCAAAAATATAGAATCAACCTAAGTGTCCATGAACGGATGAAAGGATAAAACAAATGTGGTATATACACAAGGGAATATTATTCAGCCATGAAAAAGAATGAAATCCTATCATGTGCAGCAACGTGGATCCTGTCATTTGCAGTAACTGGACGTTAAGTGAAAGAAATCAGGCACAGAAAGACAAATATCCTATGTTCTTACTCATAGGTGCAGATAAAAAAGTGGATTACATGAAGATGGACAGTAAACTGGTGGTTATCAGAGGCTGGGAAGGGTCCATGGGGAGGGAGAAATGAGAGAGAAAAAGGAATCTGAATATAGTTATTACCATTCAACTGTACTCTTAAAAATGGTAAAGATGGAATCACTTCTCATTAAAAAGCTTCTGCACAGCAGGGGAGACAATCAAAAAGTGAAGGGACACCTCACAAAATGGGAAAATATTTGCAAACTACCCATCTGACAAGGGATTAATAACCGGAATGTATAAGGAGCTCCGACAACTCTATAGGAAAAAGTCTAATAATCACATGAAAAAAATGGGTGAAAGATCTGAATAGACATTCCTCAAAAGAAGACCTACAGGCCAGGCACAGTGGCTCATGCCTGTAATCCCAGCGTTTTGGGAGGATGAGGTGGGCAGATCACGAGGTCAGGAGATCGAGACCATCCTGGCCAACATGGTGAAACCCTGTTTCTACTAAAAATACAAAAAAAATTAGCTGGGCATGGTGACGCACTCCTGTAGTCCCAGCTATTGGGGAGGCTGAGGCAGGAGAATCGCTTGAACCTGGGAGGCAGAGGTTGCAGTGAGCTGAGATTGCACCTCTACACTCCAGCCTGGCGATAGAGCAAGACTCTGTCAAACAGACACACACACACACACACACACACACACAGAGACACACAAATATAAATGGCAAACAGGGATATGAAAAGTTACCCAACATCACTGATTATCAGAGAAATGCTGATCAAAACTGCAGTAAAATATCATCTCACTCCAGTTAAAATGGCTTTTATCCAAAAGACAGGCAATAACAAATGCTGGCATGGATGTGGGGAAAAGGGAACCCTTGTGCGCTGTTGGTGGGAATGTAAATTAGGGTAATCACTACAGAGGAGAGTTTGGAGGTTCCTCAAAGAACTAAAAATAGAACTGTCATATGACCCGGCAATCCCACTGCTGGGTATATACCCAATAGAAAGGAAATCAGTGTATCAGAGTGATATCTGCACTACTATGGTTATTGCAGCACTGTTCACCATGGCCAAGATTCTGAAGCTACCTATGTGTTTGTCAATAGATGAACAGATGAAGAAAGTGTGGTACGTATACACAGTGGGGTACTATTCAGCCATAGAAAAGAATGAGATCCTGTCATTTGCAACAACATGGATAGAACCGAGGTCATTATGTTACATGAAATAAGCCAGGCACAGAAGGACAAACTTCACATGTTCACATGCATTTGTGGAAGCTGAAAATGCCCACAATTGACATCATAAAAATAGAGAATAGGAGGATGGTCACCAGAGACTAGGAAGGATAGTGGGGAAGTTGGAGAAGTGGGGATGGTTAATGGGTAAAAATATGTAGTTAGAGGGAATAAATAAGATCTAGCATTTGATACCATAATCGGTGACTACAGTCAATGAGAATTTATTGTACATTTTTTAATGACTAGAAGATTATAATTGGCTTGTTTGTAACACAAGGGCATGAGAAATGCTTGTGATGACGAATGCCCTATTTGCCTTGATGTGATTATTGCACGTTGTATGCCTGTGTCAAAATGTCCTATGTACCCCGTGAATATATACACCCACTATGTACCCATAAAATTAAAAATAAATATAAAATAGTAAAGATGGTCAATTAACTGTATTTCCTATTAAAAATAGTAATTTACTATTAAAAATAGTAAAGATGGTAAATTTTACATGTATACTTTACTTCAATAAAAAATAAAGTTAAAACAGCAGCAACAAAGGAAGAATGTAGCTATAAAGAATATAGCTCTCTTCATTAAACATCTAGGGTCTGCCAGATTTTAGCTGTTATAATTACTATCAGAATTTCATAGGTAAGAAGAAGTAAATGAATTTCTAGGTGGCAAGTATTCTATGGCCGCGATAGCATCTCATTCTGTAAGTTTTCTGATTTACCCTGTGCTTAGTGTTCAACATGGGACTGGGCACACGGCTAGGGCATCAGGGCTCTGATTTTCTGAAGATACTGACGAAGTCATGGTAAGTAACTGTAAAGTTTAGACTCCTGAAATTCTTTTGTTTCAGTTATCAATACTCAGTTAAGTCTTTATTAAATGTAACAAATACTGAATTAAAAGAGAAAAAAAAACAAATGAACAGCGAACGTTTGGACATTGCTGGGGGGAATCAAGAGGTACAAGCATTGGAAATGGAAACTATCTGTTAAAATTAAAAATGTGTTTCCTACAAACAGGTAGTTTAACTTCTAGATATAGAACTAACGAATTCAAGCCCACATGTGCCAAAAGACATACACAAATAATTATAGTTTCATTGTTTGTAATCGTTCCAAATTAGAATCGTTCCAAATTACATAGATCAATCTCACAAATGTAATTTTCAGTGAAAGAGGTCAGGCTCAGATGAATAAACGATGCATTATTCCGTTGACAGAAAGTTCAAGGCCAGGCAGGATGGACTCCTGGCATCAGAAGTTGGCATGGTGCTTCTCTTGGGTTGAGGCAGAGGGCACGGAGCTGCTGGGTGCCGGCCGTGTTTTAGTTCCTGCTGGGTGAAAGTTATGTGAGCACATTCACAATTGATCATCAAGTTGTTCATTTTTGATTTGTGCACTTTTCTATTCAGTAAACAGTGGGAAAAAATGTAAAAACAAACCAAGATAACAGATTTTAAAATTGGAGTTTGGAAAAAGAAGAGGAAACAGCAGTGGAAAACAAACCTGGCAATTGGGGTATGTGTGTGTGTGTGTGTGTGTGTGTGTGTGAGTGTGTATATCCATGTGTGTGTCTGTGTATGAAAACTGGCAAGACTAAACATCTTAGGAGTAGGAAATGAGGGCTTTTGGAACAGAGACACATGTGAAGGGAATCCTAACAAATAACCAACATATTAGCAAGGCATTGGACTTGCCGAGGGTGATGCAGAGAGAGTGGTGTGTGAACAAGTTTTAAAGATCACAATGGGATGAGAGACTTAAAGGGTGGACCTGTTTTAGAGGCATCCTCTTGTATGATTAAACAGTCTTGTTGTAATGATACAATGAATTTCACGGAGGGAAAATAGTGGGTCCCTTGTTTTAAAGAACAGTCTCATCAAATGCATCTATCTCTGAGAGCAGAGAAAAGGAAAATTAGAACTAATGAAATGGAAAATTATAGAGGACATTCAAAATAATCATGTGGAAAATCATGACAAACATCAAAAAATGTCAAAAACAGAAGAGACACCAGTATAAAATAAGCCATAAATAACATACATGTTACAACTGGATAATATCACGTGCATTCGTCACATGCTGAGCGGGGTGGTGGCTGCCATCCCCACCTCCTGGCCAGCCCACCTGTGTGTAATCCACTCCCCTGTGTGTAGGCTGGGCCAATGACTGGTTTCTAAGAGTGGGACACCACAGAAGTGGTGGCTGTCACTGCTGAGGTAAGGACATGAACACTGTGGTTTTGGCCTTAGGGTGCTGTCTCTGCTCTGAGGGGAGCCAGCTGCCATGTCCTGAGCTGCCCTGTGGAGAGGGCCACGTGTCCAGCAACTGATGTCTCCCACTGTGGAAATAAACGAAGACCACCCAAATATAAGCTAAATAACAGGCAAAGGCTGTTTATTCAGAGCTGCTCTAGCAAGGGGGTTCACGGCCACCACTTACATCCTGATAGACTCACAGGCAGATGAGGAGTGGGGAAGCTTCATCCTGGAAAAGGGGAGGCTTCGGGTGCCTGGTGGAGGCTGTGGGCCTGGGGAAGCTGGAGGCAGCTGGTGAGAAGTGGGCATCTCATGGGATCAGCTAGGGGACAACCAAGGCTTTCTCTGGTTGGTCCTAAATTGGAAGCAGGGACAAAAACCAGGAAACTGTCAGTTATTAATGAAGTCCTGGATGTTTGGGTCTGATTGTTACAGAATGCAGTGTTTGATTTCCCATATTATTTCTAGAGAAAGCAATCTGAATTCCTGCAAGCCTGGCATGGAGCAGGAGGCCTCCTGGGCTGGCTCCTGTAGAGGGCGGCTTGGCCTCTTGGGCTGGTTCCCGTAGATGGCGACTTGGCCTCCTGGGCTGGTTGCTATGGCAGGTGGGAGGGAGTTCTTCTCTTATAGATGCTCCGGCCATTGTCCATTTGTGTCATCAGTCTCTCACCACTGAGAGCCAGCAGGGACCCAAGGCCTGGCAACAACGCAGCGAGGGGTCTTGGTTGTGGGTCGTCCCAGTGAGCATAGAAATGGCCACATACCAGATTCAACTACAAAATAAAATCCACCTATTGTCTGTTTGAAATAAATATTTAAACTATGATCAAGAAAGGTGGGGAAAACAGATGAAAGTATTAGGTCCAGGAAATGGATGGGGAAGGGGAAAACATATACACGAAACTATAAAAATATTTAGCTTTTCTGGCTACAAAGTAAAATATTAGAAAGTAAAAGTTATTAATTCTCATTTCTCACATGATGGGTGAATGTTATTCCCTTTTTCATAATTTTTTGCTTTCTAATTTTCTTATGCTGAACATCAAATTTCTGATCAGGAAATAGAAGGAAATAAAGTTCTCTTTCATTCTTCCTAGGTCCTTCCTGCTCGCACTTCCCTCTCTTCCTGTCTAGGCTGGGGGTCCCGGCACCGCCTCTGCGGGTTTCTTTTCTCAGTCCCTCTTTTTGGTGCCTGTTCCTTCCTGCTTGCCGCCTTTGGAAGCTGCTGTTCCTCCGCCCCTGACTGCGCTCCCTGTGCTGGTGGATATTGCTTGCCTCTGTCTTCCTGGCCACTGGGGTGGCTCTGCCTTCCCAGCATTTCCAGTTCTCTCCCACGGCACCGGAGGGCATCCTGGGGGAAGAGGCCTCCTGGGGACGGGCCTGTGTTGTCACTGCTTCCTACCTTACACACCCTGGATCCTTGAATGCAAACTGTGTGCATAGATAGGCTAAAACGCTTTTGCAAATTAATAGTTTTGAGTCAACTAGAAGTCTCAGAATACTGTTTGTTCAACAAAACTAAATGATTATCCTGTTTATTCAAATATAAGACTGTCGGAAACGATTCCGGGAAGTTCAGATATGGTAACCAAAACATATGCAAATGTAACATATGGCCACAGTAATTGAAATGCAGTCATACTGGCATGCTCCTGGTCAGTTAAATCAATAGAACCAATAGGGTTTATAATTATAATTATAGACCAATGACATATTAGAGTTTAATAATTATTCAGGCTGGGTGCGGTGGCTCACAACTATAATCCCAGCACTTTGGGATGCCAAGGCGGGCAGGTCACCTGAGGTCAGGAGTTGGAGATCAGCCTGGCCAATGTGGTGAAACCTCGTGTCTACCAAAAAGTACAAAAATTAGCCGGGTGTGGTGTTGCATGCCTGTAATCACAGCTACGTAGGAGGCTGAAGTGAGAGAATCGCTTAAACTCAGGAGGCAGAGGTTGCAGTGAGCCGAGGCGGTAGTGTACCACTGCCCTCCAGCCTAGGCAACAGACAGAGACCCTGTCTCAAAAAAAATTGTTTTTGATTATTCAAGGTGATTTAAAACACCTTGAAAAAATAAATAAGTTCAAGATTAGAGAAATTGACTAGGAAATTATTCATTCAGTTACTTATTTAGCTATTAACAGCAAAAGTGTGTTCAATACTTCCTGCCAGTCTGTTTCAAGCTCTAGGGTAGGGATATGACATTGAACAATAGATACAAAATCTCTGCTCTCACAGAGTTTATATTCTGAAGTGAGAAAAAAACTTAAAAAACTGTAATTTACTTAAAATTTGAATAGAAAATGAAATAATTGGAAAACTATCAGAAAATGTGATATTCAGTTTTGATCATTTATTACTCCAATAAATTGTGAAGAAAAAACAGATTTCATTATATAAAATATTATTCTCTTATTTAAAACTTGTCACTTTCTCTGATTATAAAAATAATGTTTGTTTATTATAAAAATGATGAAGTGAGATTTCAAATTACTAGGTAGAGGATGTTGGAACCTAAAATAATTGGTTTAAAATGTAGACATCACATATAAAATAAATTCTGCTGGAATAGTATACAAAAATTCTTTTTTAAAAAATAAAAAAACATAAAAATGGTAAGAAATAAATAAGAGGTTGTTCCTAGGATTTGGGGGAGAAAGCCTTCCTACAAAGGGAGAAAAATGGCAGTTTTAGCTACGTAAAAATATGCCAATTCTATGCCATCACGTATACACCATAAAGAAGTTAAACTAAAGATGTGGACTCCAATGAGAACTCCAAGGGAAGGTATATTTGCAAAAGGGAAGGGCTGGTTGTTTGAGCTATGCTTGTGTTCATTGACTGTCTAGGTGCGGAGGATGATTCTGCAAAGAAGACAAAGAATCTCTTGCAGAGATAAGAACAAGACAGTGTGGCTCATGGAAGCTAAGAAACGTGTTTTCAGAAGGCAGAGAGAACTGAAAAACGACTGTTTGACTTGGCAACCCTACAGCCCGTGGTGGCCCCAGGGCATAACGCTCTTCACGAAGCAACTGGGTTGAAGGTGGGTTGCAGTGTCCTGGGGCATGGGCAGGAGTGAGAGACAGCAAATAGAGACAACGCTAGGTACGTTTCTAAGGGAGAGGAGAGGGTCCTTCACAGCAGGGCGAGCGCAGTGACAGAGGTGGATTTGCTGTTTTTGAAGGAATCCTCTCTGAGCTGATGGGAAGGATCCCGCCGTAAGGCTGACTGCGGGGCTCCTGGACTCACAAGGCCCTGCCTTTGTGAGTTAAGGCTCTGCTGCTGCCAGCTTGAAATTCTTTATAACTTTTGAGCCAGCTGTCCTGGATTTTCATTTTGCACTGGGACCCACAAATCACGTAGCTCGTTCTGCACTATTGAGAGGGAAAAGCTTAATATACAAATGTGACAAAGGCTTCTGTGATAATCAGTGCAGTGAAGGAGCTCCAAAGCCTGGGTGAAGAGATTGGAGAATTGGCAGTTTCTTTTCTAATAGGAAGGAAGTGTAAGGGATGTGTGAGTTCAAAGGTTAGTTTTATCAGTTTCTTGTCCAGATGATAAAGGCGTATTTTATTTTTAAAGTAAAAAGTGTAAGCATTTGTTGTTAAGTGCTGGAGATGAGAGTGGCGTCGTAAGCTGGGTAACAGTGATACAGATTTGAAGCGGTGAAGAGTGAGATTGGAGGAGCCAGAATGACCGAGGGCCCTTGAAGACTGCTCAGCCGGAGTTTATGTCAGAACCTCTGATTTTTTACAGGATTTTTTCTATATGTGTTGCCTGAGCAAAGGGGTTTTTTTAGGTGAGTAGAATATAAGGAAAAACAGTTTAAGGTACTAACAGGAGTGCCAGTGACATGACAGGCCAAGGAATCTAACTGGGATAACGAAAGAAGAAAGGTTATTTGGAAGGTTAGTATATCCCTATATGCATTTGGGATATATAGATATAAATATAGTTATATGTATATATTTTTAGGGTGATCTATATCAGTGATATACATATTACGGATTATATATGTAGTTTATTGAGCTTTATATAAATGTTACCGTATATATGGTGTGTCATCTTTTGAAAATTGATTTTCATTTTCAACTTTATATTTTTAAGACTCATCAATATCATTTCCTGTGCCTATAGTTTATTCATTTTTACTGATGTATAATATTCCTTGTTCAAATATACTGATATTTATTTAACTATTTTTTCTGTCTAAAAACATTTGTGTCCTACTGTATAACCTGTACCCTGAGAAACATGCTCAAATGTTTCTCTAGGTATACAGCTAAGAATTGAATTATTGTATGACAGGGTATGTGAAAGTTTGGATTTTAAAAAATTTATATTTTGTATAAATTATGGGGTACAAATATAATTCTGTTACATGGATAGATTGCATGATGGTGAAGCCGGGGCTTTTACTGCATCCATCACCTGAATAATGTACATTGTACCCATGAAGTAATTGCCCATCATCCACTCTCCTCCTGTACATCCACCCTTCCGTGTCTCCATTATCTATCATTCACACTCTATGTCCATGCAAACACGTATAGCTCCCACTTATAAATGAGAACAGGAGGTATTTGTTTTTGTGTCTAAGTTGTTTCACTTAGATGATGGCCTCCAGTTCCATCCATGTAAACACATGATTTCATTCTTTTAATGGCTGCATAATATTATATATATGTACCACATTTTCTTTATCCAGTCACCTGTTAATGGACATTTATG
The DNA here is from genome assembly GCA_963573385.1 of Cacajao melanocephalus. Classification (NCBI taxonomy): domain Eukaryota; kingdom Metazoa; phylum Chordata; class Mammalia; order Primates; family Pitheciidae; genus Cacajao; species Cacajao melanocephalus. The sequence continues at coordinate 12,373 of CAUYLG010049714.1, forward strand.
TTGATTCTATATCTTTGCGATTGTAAATAGTGCTGCAATAAACATATGAGTGCAGGTGTCATTGTGATATAATGATCTCTTTTCCTTAGTAAAGGAATCTTAGCAGTTCCTCTACTAAATAGAGGGATTGCTGGGTAAATTTCATTTTTAGCTTTTTGAGAAATCTTCATACTGTTTCCATAGAGGTTGTACTAATTTACATTCCTACCAACAGCGTGTGAGCACTCCCTTTTCTCTGCATTCTTTACCAACATTTGTTATTTTTTGTCATCCTGTTAATAGCCATTCTGACTGGTGTAAAATTGTATCTCCCTGTGGTTTTAATTTGTACCTCTCTGAGGGTTAGTGATGTTGAGCAGATTTTCGTATGCTTTTGGTCCATTTGTATATCTTCTTTTGAAAAATGCCTATTCGTGTCTTTTGCCTACTGTTTAAGGGGATTGAATTTTTGTTGCTGAGTTGTTTGTAGTTGAGTTGAAATTCCCCTGGAATTTCCCAAGGAAGTCCCCTGCTGGATGCATAGTTTGCAAATATTTTCTCCCATTCTTGTTGTCTGTTCACTTTTTTGATTATTTCTTTTGCTGTGTAGAAGGTTTTAGTTCAATCAAGTCTCACTTTTCTATTTTTTGTTTTTTGTTGCCTGTGCATTTGAGGTTTTAGTCACGAATTCTTTGCCTAGGTCAATGTCCAGAAGAGTTTTCCCTAGGTTTTCTTCTACTATTTCTGTATTCTGTCTTTAATCACTCTTGAGTTGGTTTTTGTATCTGGTGAGAGATAGAGATCCAGCTTCATTCTTCTGCATAAAGCAATCCAGTTTCCCCAGTCCCACTTACTGAAAAGGGCATCCTCTTCCCAGTGTATGTTCTTGTCAACTTTCTCATAATCAGTTGACTGTAAATATGTGGCTTTATTTCTGGGTTCCCTATTCTGTTCCATTGACCTCTGTGTCTTTTCATATCAGTACCATGTTGTTTTGGTTAATACCAGTTATTCCTCAAAAAATGATTGTACCAATTTACATACCTGTTGTCAAAGTATAAATTCCTGTTGAATCAACACACTTTCTAACACGTGGTATATTGGACTTGTAAATTATTACAACTTTTGAGTAGGTATAGAAAGTTATCTTTATTTTCTTATTTTGACAAAATGTCTTATTGTGTCCTAATTTTGAAAATAAAATAAAACATCCTTAATTACTAATGAGGTTGAGGAAGGTTTCTTTTCTTCTTCCTTCCTTCCTTGCTTCTTGGCTTCCTTCCTTGGTTGCTTTATTTCTTTTGTTTCGTTTTTCCCATTAGCCTTCCATCTATTTATGTCTTTGGCCCATTTTTCTATTTTTGGTCTTTTTCTTGTAGATTTATAAAGTTATTCATATATGTAATTTTTGAATTCTTTGTGGAATGTCTTGCATTTGTTTCTTTTCTTTTCCTTTTCTTCTAAGATCTAGTTGAATATGTGTTTCTCCTTCAACTTTTAAAAACGTGTATGTAATCATGAGGTACAAGTGCAATTTTGTTACATTGATAGATTTCATTGTGGTGGGGTCAGGGCCTTCAATAAGGCATTCATCACTGGAGTAATGCACATTGTATCTGCCAAGTAACTTCCCATCATTTCTTCAATTTCTTTATGATATATACATCTTAAAGCTTAAAATTTTGCCTTTCATGTTTTATTTCTCAATATGTGAAATATTTTTTGCATAAAGTAGGGATAAAGTTTGATTTCTTCCAAATTGATAACCATTTTTCCCAGTTTCATTAATTCTATAGTCCCTTTTTAATTGTCTACAATTCCATCTCTTTCACATATTATGTTTCCAAATATTTATTAGTCTGTTTCAGGGATCTCTATTCTGTTCTGCCGGTACATGTTTCTGTTTCTGCACCTATACCACACTGTCTTAATTACCAGAGAAACCTTATAAAAAATCTTGAAATCTGTGGCCAGGTCACTCCTTTTCCACCTTTCCTTCTTTCTCTTTCTCATCCTCTTCCTTCAGGAATGTGTCAACTGGTTTATTTTCACCTTCTTTGCCCATGTAAAACTATTTTAATTTTGAGAGAAATAAAATGTTCAAAATATTGAGTTTTTTAATGAAAATACAGTATGATTTATGTCTTCCTTAATGTTTTAAATTAAGTTTTGTAAATTTTCTTATAGAAATCTAACACGATTTACGTTAGACTTTCTTCGGTAACAAATATTTTGTTATTATTTTTATTATAAGTATGTATATGGCTAAGTGTATATGTATATAGCTCTACATATGTATGTAACATATACATATAACATATATGTACATATATACATATACATATATGCATAATATATATGACATATATATGTTACATATATAGGCATTGTATTTTTTTAAGCAGCACATTTTTCTGATTGTTAATGATATATATAATGAATTTACTGGCTAGCTACTTAGTAAACACTCTTATTATTTTAATAATTTTTTCATGCATTCTTTTGGATTTCATATATAGAAAGTTATATACAAATAAAGATGGCTTTGTTTTTTCTAATTGTTATGGCTTTATTTCTACATTTTACATTACTGTTCTGTGGAAGATCTACAGTGCAAGATTGAATGAGATTATAATTAATACCCTATCTTGTTATTGATTTTTTTTTTTTTTTGAGACAGAGTCTCACTTTGTCACCCAGGCTGGAGTACAATGGCATGATCTTGGCTCACTGAAACCTGCCTCTCCCGGATTTAAGTGGTTTTCCTGCCTTAGTAGCTGGGATTACAGGTGTGTGCCATGACACCTGGCTACTTTTTTTGTATTTTTTTAGTAGAGACAGGGTTTCACTGTGTTGGCCAGGTTGGTCTCAAACTCCTGACCTCAGGTGATCCACCCACCTTGGCCTCCCAAATTGCTGGGATTACAGGTGTAAGCCACCACGCCTGGCACATTGATTTTAAAGAGACTGTTTCAAAGATATCACCATCAAGACTGATGTTTTATATATAATCTTTTTATGAATAACTCTTCATCAGGCTAAAAAGGTTTCTATTCTGGGTTTGCTAAAAAACTTTTTAAAAATCCTGAATAGAGATGAATTATCAAAATTTGTTCTGTATCTATTCATGGTCATAAAATATTTCTGGTTTAAGTATTTAATGTCCTGAATGGTATTTATAGTTTTTTTTTTAATGTGAAAGTCCTGGCATTTGCAATTTGCTAATGATATATTATCTTTGTTATATGTTATTGTATTAAGCTAATAATTTAATTAATATTTATACGTTTTAGTTATAATTTATTTTATGTATGTTTGTAAAGAAAAATTAATTTGGATTTTTAAATTTTTATACTGTTCATCTCTAGTTTTGTTATAAAGTTATATTGGCTTCATATGAATTATAGAGTTATAGAATATTTTCCTTTTTTTCTCTATTTTCTGGAAAAAGGTTTGTAGGTTTGAAATAATCTGCTTCTGAAAACTTTGTTTAATTTGTCTGCAAGACAGTTTGGGCCTAAAATTTTTGAAACATTATTTTAATTTCTTTATAATTATAGGAATATTAAGGATTTTAAATTTTCATCTTGAACTTTTGGTTAGCTATATTTTTCTAGAAGTTTGTTTATTTTACTTGTTTTCAGGTGTATTGGAATAAGGTAATTTTTAGTCTCTTTTCTAATGTAGTTATATCTCCTTGTTCAATTCTGTCATATACTTGAGTCTATTTTCTTGGTAATCTCAGCAGAAGTTTACCTCTTTTATTCAATAGTCTTTTCTAAGATCCTGCATTTTTTATTGTACTTATCTTCTCTACTTTATCTTTGTTTTCTATTTAGCTGATTTCTGCTTTCAAATTTCTTTGTATTTCTTTTTTATTGTAAGCATGTAGAAATATACATTCTGGTAGTATGTGCTTGGCAAAATTTTCAATTCTTTTAGTTTCAATTCTTCAGTGTTCTTATGATTTAGGTAAGCCTTTTGCAAGCCACATAGAAATAGGTTCATTTTATTCTTATTTTTAAGCCAGCCTGACACTCTCTATCTTTTAGTGGGAGAGTTTAGATCATTTATATTTATTGTGGTCACAGATATATTTGAATTTGTTTCTCTCATTTGATGTTTTTTGGTCTTCATTTATTCTACTTTGCTGTTTCTTTTTTCCTTATTTAAATTCTATTTAGTTTTCAGTGTGTTTGGAAGTTTAAAATTCTATTTCTACTTTTCTGGAGGCTAAATTTTAAAATGTTACCATATATAATTGAACTAAGTCTGAAGTTAGTATCTCAACCCCTCTACCCACTGCTGTGGTATACTTGCAACATTTTAGCTTTGAATGCCCTTTTCTTCTTGACATTTATTGTTGCCCAAAATTTAAGTTTGTTTTACTTTTAACTCTCAAATTAGACATTATTTTTATTATGTCTTAGAGGTTTTGCTTGTTTAGATTTATACATGTTTGCCAATTTCTTTTCCTGCCATTCTTTTGTATCTGATAACATCTTTCTAAGTTTATTTTCTACATCCTGAAGAACATTCTTTAGAAGTTTCTGTAACGTAGGTGTATTGATGGTAAGCTTTCCAGTGTCTATTTATCTTGAAATTTTAAAAATTTTACTCTGGCTCTCAAAATATGATTTTGCTGGTGACACAGTTCTAGATTAATAGTTGTTTTCTTTCAGCCCTTTAAAATATTTTTCTATTGTTTCAATTCTCTTATTGTTGAGAAATCTGCTATCAGTCTTACAATAATTTCTTTTTAGGTGTTTCCTTCTATCTCTCTGAATAATCTTAAGACTTTCTATTATATGTGGTATTTTGTGGTTATTCTCCAACATATATGGAAGTGCATTTTTTAAAATTAGCTCTGATTCCCCCCAGAAATCAGAGCCTAACTGACACACAGTCTTGAAGGCAGGTAGTTTATTTTGGGGAAATTGTGGCCAGGGAAAGGAAAAATGGGATTGGAAAAATGGAATAAGGATGTAGGGAGACCCAATGCAAGGGTACATTACTGATCTAGTCACTTTTGTGGAAACTTGGGGCTCAAGCCCTCTTGGACATTCTGAGTGCTTTTTAGAATGTGCCTCAGAATTGGCCATGTGGATGTGCACCATGGGAGGGAGCATTTATCCACCAGTTTCTGTTTCCTAGTGGTCAAGGATTATTCTATGGAGTGCTAACCTTAAATTTTCAGGATTGGTGTATGTGTGGGTGTCTGTCAGGTTCCCATACGCATCAGAGAAGTACTGGCACAAAAAGCAAGGGATAAGAGTTGGCAGCTGAGGCATGATGTTGTCAGCTGACCCTGCAGAAAGGTGCTTGATGCAGCAATTATTATAGTAAACAGTGTTTATTTTTATTTATTTATTTATTTATTTATTGTAATTTAGGTTCAGGAGTACATGTGCAGATCATGCAGGATTGTTGCATAGGTACATACATGGCAAGGTAGTTTGCTGCCTTCATCCCCCCATCACCTATATCTGGTATTTCTCCCCTCATTATCCCTCGCCACCATCCCCACCCAGCTGTCCCTCCCCTAGACCCCCCCTACTGACCACAGTGTGTGATGCTCCCCTCCCTG
>CAUYLG010049715.1:0-27213 GCA_963573385.1 Cacajao melanocephalus
ATCATTAAAAAATCGGGAGACAACAGATGCTGGAGAGGATGTGGAGAAATAGAAACCCTTTTACACTATTGGTGGGAGTGTAAATTAGTTCAACCATTTTGGAAGACAGTGTGGTGATTCCTCAGGGGTCTAGAAATAGAAATACCATTTGACCCAGTAATCCCATTTCTGGGTACGTACCCAAAGGATTATAAATCACTCTATTATGAAGACACATGCACACGTATGTTCACTGCGGTACTGTTCACAATAGCAAAGACGTGGAACCAACCCAAATGCCCATCAATGACAGACTGGATAAAGAAAATGTGGCACATATACACCACGGAATACTATGCAGCCATGAAAAAGGATGAGTTCAAGTCCTTTGAAAGGCCATGGATGAAGCTAGAAACCATTGTTCTCAGCAAACTGGTACAAGAACAGAAAACCAAACACGACATGTTCTCACTCATAAGTGGGAGTTGAATAATGACAACACATAGACTCAGGGAGGGGAACATCACACACCAGGGCCTGTCAGCGAGTAGGGGGCTAGGGGAGGGACAATAGGGGGGTAGGGGGCTAGGGGAGGGATAGCATCAGAAGAAATACCTAATGTAGATGACAAGGTAATGGATGCAGCCAACCACCATGGCATGTATACACCTATGTAACAAACCTACACGTTCTGCACATGTACCCAGGACTTAAAGTATCATAATAATTAAACAAAAGAATTCTGCACATGTAGTTTTGTCTAACTTATGAAAGAGAAGCAAATAAAAGTCTGTAAATAATTAGTTAATTAAATTATAACATGTCCATGCAATAGAACACAATGCGGCCTTTAAAATATTATAGGAAATTGTGTAATTTCATTTAAAAATTCATAAATCTTATAATGAAATAACAGTCTTTAAAATTATACAATTTTATTCAAAAAATTAACAATGGCTATTTTAGGTGGTTGAATAAAACTGTTTCTTTGTATTGTGCTTATTTTTATTTTTAGATATTTTTTTTAAAAGCAATGAATAATCATTATTGAGTCTGGAAATAATTTAGTACTATATATGAATATAAAAATATTTTAATATTTAATATTTAAATTAATTGATCTTGCAGCAACTTCGCCTAAAACAAATGTGATAGGTATACAATTGTTTATAAGCCACAATATTATTTAAACTATTATTTACAATAGTGAAAACCTGGAAATGACTCAATTTCCAACAGTATGAGTTTGGTTAAATAAATCATGGTGCTGTCATGCTATAATGTATTAGGCAGTTGTTACAATATGTTGTCAAATAATTTTAACATCATTGGGGAAATATGACACAATGCTGAGATGAAAGTTGGCAATAAAACTTATTTAATATTCTGTAAGGGTATATTCTACATATACTGTAAAGAAATGCATTGAAAAATATTGAAAGAAAATGCAGTAAAATTTAATAGTGATTATATCCAGTAGATTTTAAATTTTCTTCACTAAAGCTTCCTGAGTTTTCCCAAAGTTTAAGGATTAAAAGAAATAGAGTTGGAAAAGTGAAAAGTTGGTTATGAAGACTGTGTACCAACATGAAGATCATGCACAATGAATGAAAAAGTAGAAGAGAGAACTGGAGAGGTACCCTCAAAATATGGACTGAAAATTTGTGTTCTCCCAAAATTCATATTTAAGTTCTAACGCCCACAGTGCTTGTGGAGATGGGGCCTTTGGAAGTAATTAAGATTAAATGAGGCCATTCTGGTGGAAACGTGATCAAATAGGGTGAGTGTCTTGTAAGACAAGACACCAGAGAACTTGCTCTTCCTCCCTTTCTGTGTGCAAGTGCTGAGGAAAGACCAGGTGAGGACACATCAAGATGGCGGCCATCTGTAAACCAGGCAAAGAGCCCTCACCAGGAACGCAACTGGTTGGAACCTTGATGTTAAGCTTCCCGGGCTTCAGAACTGAGAGAAAATAAATTTCTGTGGTTTACAGGTGATAGATGGCAGGTCATGAGAACAAGTTCTAATGCTTCTGGCAGAGCACACACCCAAGATGGGCGACCCATGTGTGTGTTCCCTACTTGTCCGGTGTTGGTGCCTGATTTTAAAAGGAGACTGTTGGCCCTTCAGAGGTTAGTGAGATCTGTGAAAGCTCTTTCAGAAACAGTATCTGGGCTAGTGCTGTAGAGGTAGAATTGTGTCTCCAAGTAACCACACTCAACACATTTGGCCCTCTCTTTTGCCTCTAAGATTCTCTTAGAAATTCTTTTTAAATTTTGATGTAACAGATAGACATTTTACTAATTATATATCAGACTTCAGCTTTGTTTATCTTGTTCCATTCTAAGTTAAAGAATAGAGGGTTTCATTTTCCATTGTTGTAATAAAGGGGCGCAGGAAAGCAGCTAACAGCATTACACAGGATCTTATTACCTGGCCCAACATGCAAGGGTGTGTCAGGGAGGAAAGGTGACGGATGTTGGCACTTGAGAGAGTGGGCTGCTTCCCAGCCTACCATGGTATCCACATTAATGTGTCCTTCTCCAAAATCTCACAGCTTGTTCATTAAGTGGATAACACCTCATAACAATATATCCATACTTTTTCAAATTAGCCACTAACCACCTACTTTCTCACCAATTACTTAATATTTTTTATCTACCTCTAAATGTTACTGACCTAAAAAAAAATTCTGATCAAAGGCTGTGGAAATGTGAACCCCTAAAGCAAGTATTAAATTGGTCCACCCTGTGTCCTATGCTGACAAATTTTTATACCCTAGAGCTTGACAACCCATGAGTGTCTCAATTAGGGGCATGGATGTAGCAGCAGTCATAAGACACTGGAGCAGCAGTGTCCACACTGGATTTAATTCCTTTAAAACAACAATCAACCTGCCCAGCTTCCCAAAAACTCCCGAAACCTATTAAATAGAAATATCTTTCCTTCTGTACTCTAGAGCTGACATGAGGGTGACTGCACCTCCTGGGGAGTCATGTTACAGGAGGACACGCACCTTTGTGGAAGAAATCTCTTCCTTATAACCATCTTCTTCTGCAGTCAGGTTTCTCTTTATGTTGTGAAGATCCATGCATTAGCCTTTTAATTCTTCATCTGCCCTACCCTTTCCTCAGCCCATAATAGGCCCTGGGACACTAGATCTTATTGGTTGCATTAAGGAGAGTTTGCAGTGAAGAACATGATACTGGAGGTCAAACCCTGCCAAAGGAGAGGAAACTGAACCCCCTGACATCTCCTAAGCCATGGAATTGACTAGTTCAATGAATAGTGGAAATGGAATGTTTTGGCAAAAGTAATTTGGCACTCGGGAAAACCTACCATTGTTTTGAGAAGTGATCTGTTTGATGTGACTAAGCATTAGCTTTCACAAAAGATTAAAGACTCTTTTGTGCATTCTTGCATTCTTGCCATACATACTATCACACCAGGCACTGTGAGGGACACAACATAAATGACACGTTACTCGTTTGGTTGAAAAGAACTACTTTCTGTTTGATTCAATAGAATACATTATATTCCTATTTTTGTCCAGTGAATTCAACGAACAAACAGAGGGAACTGGTGGTTTTGGTACAACGCAGACTCTTTTATTTTTTCTTCTTTTTGAGGCTCTGTTGCCCAGTCTGGAGTGCAGTGGTGTGATGGTAGCTCACTGCAGCTTCAATCTCCTGGGTTCAAACGATCCTTCTGCTTCAGCCTACAGAGTAGCTGGGACTACAGGCACACACTACCATACCTGGCTTGACTTTTTCCTTGTTTGCCTACTGTATGCTTCTTAGAACCATGTGTGTGTGTGTGTGTGTGTGTGTGTGCATGACTGCACACGCACACACAGGGTAAACTTTCTGAGAATCTAATCTACAGGACTATTCTGACATCTAGTTTCTCTAACAGCTAATATCTGTAACAATCAGCTGCAATTTACCTGTATAACACAGTTCTGACTGTTCATTGCTTTGATAACCTTTAGCAGACGCTGTTTTGCTTGATCAAAAGTTAAATCATTTGTTTAATATCTATGGAGTCGCTACCTGGGGCATAGTGAGACCTAGTTTCCTGTGCCTGAAACAGTGCTGTTAACAGCTTCCACCCCACCCAATGGGCTCTATAAAACACCTTCATTCAACCCTTTCATTCTGGCTCCATGGTCAATCTCTCTGGAGGGAATCTGAGACACTCATATTTCTCTGCCCTGGGTCTAAGTCCTTTTTGTTGCTGCCTTTCCATCACTCTGTTTGCACTGACTATTGGGCACATGACCAACACTTATTTTGTGATGTGGTTTCTCAGAAGCTCACTCCTTGTCCTGCTAGATCAGGGTCTCAGAGGAAATCAGAGCCCCGAGCTTCTGAATACCTCAGAGGGGAAGATCAGATGTCAAAATGCACTTTAGTCCTGACTGTGTCACACAGCCTACAAATGTAAAAGTGAGTTTCCTACCATCTTTAATAGAGACATGGTGAAACCCTGTCTCTACTAAAAACACAAAAATTAGCCAGGCGTGGTGGTGCGCGCCTGTAATCCCAGCTACTTGGGAGGCTGAGGTAGGAGAATCACTTGAACCCAGGAGGCGGAGGTTGCAGTGAGCTGAGATCGCACCACTGCACTCCAGCCTGGGTGACAGAGTCAGACTTTATCTCAAAACAAAAACAAAAACAAACAGGATGGAATCTCACTGTAGACACACACTGAAATACAAGGACCTGGGGTTCATGTGGAAAGGGAAGTGAAAGTTTTCCTCACTACTTGCCCCATTTGGCCAGCCAGTTATCCTTTTAGTGATATTTTCCATTTAAAGTATATACAGGAAAAGCCACCAGGAAGAAAATAGAAGCAGGGCCATTTTCTTTAGCATTTTTGGCAATCAGGAAAGTCAAGCCTTAACTCTCAAGTACACACCTCCTGTGCCTTGTTTAGAGATTCTCCCAGTGGCTGCGTCATTTCCTCTCACCTTGCTGGTTTCCTTGGCATTGCTTGCTGCAGAGGCATGAAAAGTAGAAGGCCCCCATGGCTTTATCTCCTTTGGTAACTATCTGACAAATCACTAGGGTTAAGCTTTATGACCAACAGGTTGTTGAGAGTATTAAGGGAAACAGTCATGAGAAAAACACTCAGCCCATTAGCTGCCACATAGTAAGATTCAATAAATTCTGTTTATGTATGGATTTGTTTGTTCGTACATGTATATATCACTAATAGGATTCCAAAGAGAATTTAAGGCAGCATACCAAAATAATCAGTAAGAGTCTAATGTGAGATAAGATTCTGAGCACTAGAGTTAAAATACAAAGAAGATTCTCCCTATATTTTTCTCACATGTTACCATTCAGCACCACCAATTTCTGCTCATAAATGTGTCCTGCAAGGCATTTTCTATTTAAGCTAATATATCTGTCTATACAAGAATGGCCCTGAGAGAAGCCATCTGCACACTGCATAATAGTTCCAAGTAGAACCCCATTGAATCTGTCACTATTCATGGGATTTAGGTCCTCAGAGACAATTACCACCACGGAGAAGGCAGACTCAACAAATATTAAAAGATCACCAAAGGATACCTGTGTCCAAGCAGACAGTGTATGCGTTGGAAAATAGAATGTAAATATTGAGATAATCCAAGTATTGTGTCTGAGAACCAAATCAGACATAGGAAGCAGAAATTCCAGACATATGAGCAGGGGAACAGAGCAGCGGTCCCCTGAGATGGAAGGAGATGATAAGATAGTCAGCCTCCTCTTCACATAGCCAGTCTATTCTGTAATGCAGCCATAGATAAGTAGGCCCAGATCATGAATATGGGGGTGCCTCTGGCTCCCTCTAAACAGATTCATTCCAGGAAGGGAATCTTAGACACAGAGCAGTAGGCCAGGCTCTTTGCTAATTCTGCATTGAGCACTTAAGACCAGGTATCAATTTTTAAATTAGACTTTATTTGAAGTTTCAGTGATGACAGAAAATACATTGAACACAGAAAATCACTTATACTAAGACACAGGCTCGAACCTGCCCTAGATGACCAGGTGGGACTCACTTCCAGTCTCATTCCCAGCCTGCCATGTGGCTGTGGAAGCTGATCCTCTAATGCAGCTTCTTTCAATTTCTTTGAGCCCTTGGAGATTCAGCCGTATTACCTCCCAGTCCCAGAAAGAGAATAATTTATTTTTTTTTTTGTTTTTGTTTTTTTTTTGAGACAGAGTCTTACTCTGTCACCCAGGCTGTAGTGCAGTGGCATGATCTTGGCTAACTGCAACCTCCGCCTCCAGGGCTCAAGCAGTCCTCCTTTCTCAGCCTCCCAAGTAGCTGAGATTACAGCTACCCTCCACCATGGCTGGCTAATTTTTGTATTTTTAGTAGAGACGGGGTTTCACCATGTTGGCCAGGCTGGTCTCGAACTTCTACCAAGTAATTCTCCCACCTTGGCCTCCCACAGTGTGGGGATTACAGGCATGAGCAACCGTGCCAGGCCAGAGGAGAATTTTTTTCTTGTGCTCATTCTCTGCTTCAGGTTTAACCTCTCTCCAGGATTATTTTTCCCAAGATAACTTAGAGCACCCATCCCTTTCAGGGGAGACTCCATGCCCAACCACGTGGCTTTGATTTCTTTAATTATTCTAAAAGGATCACAACTAGGCTGGTCATTTCCCAAAGGGAATTTAGTGGTCTCTGTGGTTTTATTGTATTATACCAACACTTTATTCTTGACCTTGGAGTAATTCTTGTTTTACATTGCATAATCACCTGTGTTTCACAGTAAACAGAGCTTTTACAAGTATTCTCTTATGCGATCCTTCCCGACAGTACTGTGAGGCATGCGTTGTCCTCATTTTATAGATGGGCAAACTGAAGCTCAGAGAATTTAAGTGGCCTGTCTCGCTGCTCAGGAACAGATATAGTCGGATTTCCTTTTCATCACAGTGGACTACTGCATTGTGAGGAGATGACAGTGACATACTTCTTTTTTTTTTTCATATTAAGAAAATCGTATACTTGTTAGAATAAATTCCTGAAGTACACTTAGTAGAAAATGAAACACCTTCGTCTCCCAGCTCATTTCTCTTCTCCAGAGGTCAGTCCTGTTAACTGGGAATCTGTTCATTCCAATATTTTTCTGTTCACTTAAAAACACAGAATATGTACACATACAATTTTTAAAAATCTGTAAATAGGGATATTATATCAATATTTCTACCACGTGCTCTTCTTTTGCTTAAAAATGTATCAGAAAAATCATTCTTGGACACTGTGGTTGGACCTACTTTTTGTAAAAGAAATCTGTATGTATTCCATAGTATCACTGTACCATGATTTACATGACCATTTTCCTACTGATGAAATATTAGGTTGTTACCAATATTTCGGAATACAAATACAAAATGCAAATACTGCTCCAAAAAACAACTTTGAATCCAAATCATTTTGCCTAGGTATACACGGAATGTCTTGGTCAAAAGGGAAGCACAATTTTTTGTCTTTTTTTTTTTTGAGACAAGGTCTTGCTCTGTTGCTCAGGCTGGAGTGTGGTGGAGTGACCATGGCTCACTGCAGCCTTGACTTCCCTGGACTCAAGGAATCCCTCCACCTCAGCCTGTAGTCAGGGACTACAGATGCATGCCACTGCCTGGCTAACTTTTGTATTTTTTGTAGAAATGGGGGTCTCACTATGTTCCCAGGCTGGTCTCAAACTCCTGAGCTCAAGTGATCCTCTTGCTTCAGCCTCCCAAAGTGCTAGGATTACAGGAGGTCACCATGCCTGGCCTGGGCTCGCACATTTTATAGTGCTAAGTAGTTACTACCAACTTGCCTTTCAGCATAAAGTGTAACAACCTGTGCTTGAGATGACTTGTTCCTGAAACCCTTGTCAATCTGAGATATCATCAATCTTTATTTATTTATTTTTTTGGTCATTTTTACAGGCAAAGAAAGCCAATGCATTGTTGCAGCCACATTTCTCAGTTCCAGTTCTTAATCATTTGCTTGATCAGAACATGTTTTTAGAAGTAACAACACGGAAGAACAGGGATTGCCATGATGGCCTCAGATTTCCTATACAGGAAACTCTTAGGATTGTCAAGCCAGTTGGGATGGGCTTGTGGCGAGGGGGCGGCAGTAGAGCTGTGCTTGCTAGGAAGCAAGTTTGTTCTTTATACTGTATGATTTGTGAGTTGGCTTTGGGGCCATTGATGGAGATTCTGGAATGGTTCAAGCCTCCCCCAGTTTCCATTCTCCTTCCAGTTAGGCAGACATGGAAGTTTTAGGAGGCAGGCTGCCACCGTGCACATCAGTCTCTAAAACAGAAAGTCTTGGTGATGAAAGGAATAACTTTCATACTACCTTTATTCGTATCACAGTAGTTCCCATTTCCAGACAAAATGATTTAAGACAGAGTGTCCAAAACACCCAAGCGTTCTACTTTTCATTTTAATTCCAGGCCTCGCTACCTAGAGGTGGCCAATGCTGGAGTAGTTTCATATCAATTAACTTAGTTCCTAGTGGGGATACAATTTTGCATTTCTAGAAAAAACTGTGGACTATGACATCCCTACACAGCCTGGTGAACACTGCAGTTCCTGAAAGGGGCTTTGAGGTTTGATGTGGCACTCACTATATTTAAGTAAGAGCAAGGATAACCACTAGGAGAGGCCTTCTTCACTATTAGTTTGAGAAATTTACCACCCAGCTTGAACCAAAGGATTTGGGAAGAATCAGAAAGAGGACATCTGGGGTTTCCCTTACTGTGAAATCAGAACAACTTCCAAGTACATCTTCTTTTAATCCTGAACACAAACTTCATTCTAATTACCCTACTAGTGATAACTGAACAGTGTGAGATCCACTGTGAAATGAATATTACTGACGGAAAAAAAAAAAAGAACCCAGCATATCCATCTTTTAAAAATTTAGTATCTTAATATGATCCATGACTTAGTCACCTTTTGTACTGCTTTCTGTTTGATTATAATTTTACCTATTAATCATGCTAATCCAATAGAATCTGCCTTAATCAAATGTGAGTCAATTACCCAGTTCTTCAAATTATATTTTTTAATGAAAGACATTTTTTAAAATTGAATGCCAATTAGAGCCAAGCCAAACTTCTTCAGGAAAGTTTGGGTTATGACAGAACAGTATGAGCCCTTGCTCATACCTGAATTTCCAGCTCCTTCTGATGAGGGCGTGCTGTGTGCTTTTAGACACAGCCATTAACCTCTCTGTAATTCCTGGTTTTTCACCTGTGAAATGAGGATAATGATATTTCTGGCTTGGGAAATGATTTTATGACTCTTAGTTGAAAAATGCAACTAGAAAACCAATTTTTTTAAAAAGCCTTATGTAATTTTGCTCTTAATTTCTCACCATAGGTGGTTTTGTTTTTCCTTAGCACCAAACTGCTTTTCCACATCATTAGAGAACCATACATAAATCCAGCAAGGAGGAAGTCAGACTAAGAAGGGTTTCTCTGAAACAGATTTTTGTTTTTTGTATCATGAATGTTACGGACAGAGTGACAAACATGTTTGATCCACAGGCTTGTGGAAATTAATTCCGAGCGGCTTCTAGGAGCCCTGTGGCAGAAAACGTTGTAACATTGCTTTCACGCACCATTAAAGAGGCCTGTAACAGACACAAGATGGGGAGCAGTGGCACGAGTGGAGACAGAACTGGCCAATAGCTCAAGGGGCTCTATGGAGGGGCGTCTGGGAGTCTATGTGGTTCACTGATATCGTGTATGTGGCAGAAGCCTGTGCATATGCACATTTCTCTAGAATAAAAGTCCATAGGTACTGATTGTCAGTGAGATTCTAAATGGAGTCTATAGATCACTGCTTTAGAATAAAATCCACTATGAGGTCAGGGGCCCAAACTATGGACTGGGACTGATGCTGAAATATCATCTTCACCTGTTCAGAGGGAGAGGAAAGACCTCTCATCAGTAGACAAGTGTCTGTACTTCTGCCATGCAAAGCCGGCTGCCATTACACTGTCTGAAATTGGGGATCTGGACTGCTCAGGAAGAGGGCACTTTCATGCTTGTTGAAATTTAGGGAGGTAATGATAGCTATTTCATTCTCTTTCTTCTCTGCTCCAAGTGCCCTACTCCTCTGGTATTTAGCCCTGTAGTTTAGTTGAAATCACGTCAATGTATTACAGGCTGATCCAGCTGAGTGCATTCTGCAAAGAAATGACAAGTAGCCTGTGGTGGTAAAAGTTTTCCTAAAGGCAGGTGGCGGCATGGTGTATTAGTGCTTCTTGATGGACAGCTAGGTTTCCACTGTCAGTTTCCAGGTTCTGTGTCACCATGCTTCCAGAAAATCGTCTGTATTAACTATCGCCAAGGAGAAGCTACCTGGGCAGAGAGCTGCTGTTCTGCAAAGTGGCCTGGACACCTGGCTTTGCATTTCCCTGATCATTGCTGATGTTGAACATTTTAAAACATGTTTGTTGGCCATTTGTATATTTTCTTTTTGAGAATTGTCTATTCATGTCCTTAGGCCACTTTTTGATGGGATTGGTGTTTTTTCTTACTGATTTGTTTGAGTTCTTTGTAGATTCTGGATGTTAGTCCTTTGTCAGATGTATAGATTGTGAAGATTTTCTCCCATTCTGGGTTGTCTGCTTACTGTGCTGACTGTTCCTTTCATCATGCAAAAGCTCTTTAGTTTAATTAGGTCCCAGCTATTTATCTTTGTTTTTATTGCACTTTCTTTTGGGTTCTTGGTCATGAAATATTTGCCTAAGCCAATGTCTAGAAGGGTTTTTCCAATGTTATTTTCTACAATTTCGGGTATTACGTTTAAGTCCTTAATCGTAAGTTTTGGGTATTATGTTTAAGTCCTTAATCCATCTAGAGTTGATTTTTGTATAAGGTGAGAGATGAGGATTCAGTTTCATTCTCCTACCTGTGGCTCACCAATTATCCCAGCACCATTTGTTGAAAAGGGTGTCCTTTCCCCACTCTATGATTATATTCGCTTTGTTGAAGGTCGGTTGGCTGTGAGTAAGTATTTGGGTTTATTTTTGGGTTCTCTATACTGTTCCATTGGTCTATGTGCCTATTTTTATGCCAGTACCATGCTGTTTTGGTGACTATGGCCTTATAGTATAGTTTGAAATCAGGTAGTGTGATGCCTCCAGATTTGATCTTTTTGCTTAGTCCTGCTTTGGCTATGTGGACTCTTTTTTGGTTCCACATGAATTTTAGAATTGTTTTTCTAACTCTTTAAAGAATTATGGTGGTACGTTGATGGGATTGTGTGGAATTTGTAGATTGCTTTTGGCAGTATGGTCATTTTCACAATATTAATTCTATCCATCCATGAGCATGGGATGTGTTTCCATTTGTTTGTGTCATCTATGATTTCTTTCAGCAGTGTTTTGTAGGTTTCCTTGTAGAGGTTTTTTGACACCTTTGTTAGGTATATTCCTAAGTATTTTAGTTTTTTTGCAGCTATTGTAAAAGGGGTTGAGTTCTTGATTTAATTCTCCGCTTGGTTGCTGTTGGTGTATAGAAGAGCTACTGATTTGTGTACATTAATCTTGTATCTGGAAACTTTGCTGAATTATTTTATCAGTTCTAGGAGCTTTCTGGAGGTGTCCTTAGGGTTTCAAGGTAAACGATCACATCATCAGCAAACAGTGACACTTTGACTTCCTCTTTACCAATTTGGATGACCTTTATTTCTTTCTCTTGTCTGATTGCTCTGGTTGGGACTTCCTGTACTGTGTTAAAGAGGAGTGGTGAAAGTGGGCATCCTTGTCTTGTTCCCATTCTCAGAGGCAATACTTTCAACTTCTCCCCATTGAGTATTATGTTGGCTGTGGGTCTGTCATAGACGGCTTTTATTATATTAAGGTATGTCTCTTGTATGCCAATTTTGCTGAGAATTTTAATCATAAAGGGATGCTGGCTTTTGTCAAATGCTTTTTCTGCATCTATTGAGATGATCATGTGACTTTTGTTTTTAATTCTGTTTATGTGGTGTATCACATTTATTGGCTTGTGTATGTTAAACCATCCCTGCATCTCTGATATAAAACCCACTTGATCATGGTGGATTATCTTTTTGATATGTTGTTGGATTCGGTTAGCTGTATTTTGTTAAGGATTTTAGCATCTATATTCATCAAGGATATCAGTCTGCAGTTTTTTTGAGTTTTTTTATTTTTTATTTTCTTATTTTTTGGTTGTGTCCTTTCCTTTCTTGGTTTTGGTATTAGGGTGATGCTGACTCATAGAATGGATTAGGAAGGGTTCCTTCTTTCTCTGTGTCGTGGATAGTGTCAAAAGGATTGGTACCAATTCTTCTTCAAATGTCTGTTGTGAATCCATCTGGTCCTGGACTTTTTTTTTGTTAGTAATTTTTAAATTACCGTTTCAATCTCACCTCTTGTTATTGGTTCCTTCAGGGTATCTAATTCTTCCTGATTTAAGCCAGGAGGGTTGTATTTTTCTATGAATTTATCCATCTCTTCTAGATTTTCTAGTTTATGTGAGTAAAGGCATTTATAGTAACCTTGAATGGTCTTTTGTATTTCAGTAGTGGCGGTTGTAATATCTCCTGTTTTGTTTCCTGGTAGGGTTATTTGAATTTTCTGTCTTCTTTTCTTGGTTAATCTTGCTAATGGTCTATCAATTTCATTTATCTTTTCAAAGAACCACCTTTTTGTGTTTTTTTGTTTGTTTGTTTCAATTTCATTTAGTCTGCTCTGATCTTGGTTATTTCCTTTCTTCTGCTGGGTTTGGATTTGGTTCATTCTTGTTTCTCTAGTTCCTTGAGGTGTGACCTTAGATTGTTTGTGCTCTTTCAGACTTTTTGATGTAGACTTTTAGGACTATGAACTTTTCTCTTAGCGCTGCCTTAGCTGTATTCCAGAGGTTTTGATGGGTTGTGTCATTATTGTCATTCAGTCCAAAGAAATTTTTAATCTCTATCTTGATTTCATTTTTGACCCAGGAGCAGATTATTTAATTTGCATGATTTCAAAGATTCCTTTTGGAGTTGGTTTCTAGTTTTATTGCACTGTGGCCTGAGAGTGCTTGATATAATTTCAACTTTCTTAAATCTGTTGAATCTCATTTTGTGGCCTTTCACATGGTCTATCTTGGAGAAAGTTCCATGTGCTGCTGAATAGAATGTGTATTCTGTGGTTGTTGGATGAAATGTTCTGTATATATCTGTTAAGTCAATTTCTTCCAAGGTATAGTTTAAATCCATTGTTTCTTTGTTGATTTTCTATCTTGATGACCTGCCTAGTGCTGTTAGTGGAATACTGAAGTCCCCCACGATTATATTGTGTTGCTGTCTACCTCATTTCTTAGATCTGTTAGTAATTGTTTTATAAATTTGGGAGTTCCAGTGTTGGGTGCATATATGTTTAGGATTGTGATCATTTCCTGTCAGACAAGGCCTTTTACCATTTTATAATGTCCCTCTTTGTCTCTTTTAACTGCTGTTGCTTTAAAGTTTGTTTTGTCTGATATAAGAATAGCTACCCCTGCTCACTTTTGGTGTCCATTTCATGAAATGCCTTTACTTTACTTTACTTTAAGTTTATGTGAGTCCTTATGTGTTAGGTGAGTCTCCTGAAGGCAGCAGATAGTTGTTGAGTTCTTATCCATTCTGTGGTTCTGTATGTTTTAAGTGGAGTTTCAGGGCATTTATATTCAATGTTAGTATTGAAATGTGAGGTACTGTTGCATTCATCATGCTCTTTGTTGCCTGTGTACTTTGGTTTTTGTTTTATGGTTTTTTTTCTTTTTAACTTGTATTTTTGTTTTACAGGTCCTGGGTGATTTATGCTTTAAAGAGGTTATGTATTGATGCATTTCCAGGATTTGTTTCAAGATTTAGAGCTCCTTTTAGCAGTTCTTGTAGTGGTGGCTTGGTAATGGTGAATTCTCTCAGCATTTATTTGTCTGAAAATGACTGTATCTTTCCTCCATATGTGATGCTTGGTTTCACTGGATACAAAATTCTTGGCTGATAATTCTTTTGTTTGAGGAGGCTGAAGATAGGGCCCCAATCCCTTCTAGCTTGTGGAGTTTCTGCTGAGAAATCTGCTGTTAATCTGGTAGGTTTTCTTTTATAGGTTACCTGGTACTTCTGTCTCACAGCTCTTAAGATTCTTTCCTCCGTCTTAACTCTGAATAACCTGATGACAACGTGCCTAGGTGAAGATCTTTTTGCGATGAATTTCCCAGGTGTTCTTTGTGCTTCTTGCATTTGCATGTCTAGGTCTCTAGTAAGGCTAGGGAAGTTTTCCTCAATTATTCCCCCAAATATATTTTCCAAGCTTTTAGAATTGTGTTCTTCCTCAGGAACACCAATTATTCTTAGGTTTGGTCATTTAACATAATCTCAGACTTCTTGGAGGCTTTGTTCACATTTTCTCAATCTTTTTTCTTTGTCATTGTTGGATTGAGTTAATTCAAAGACCTTGTCTTCGAGCTCTGAATTTCTTTCTTCTGCTTGTTCAATTCTATTGCTGAGACTTTCCAGAGCATTTCACATTTCTAAAAGTGTGTCCAAAATTTCCTGGTTTTTTATTGTTTTTTTTCTTTAAGCTATCTATTTCCTTGATTATTTCTCCCTTCACTTCTTGTATCATTTTTGGATATTTTTGCATTGGGCTTTGCCTTTCTCTGATACCTCCCTGATTAGCTTAATAACCTCCTGAATTCTTTTTCAGGTAAATCAGAGATTTCTTCTTGGTTTGGATCCATTGCTGGTGAACTAGTGTGATTTTTTGGGGAGTGTTGAACAGCCTTGTTTTGTCATATTACCAGGTTGTTTTTCTGGTTCCTTCTCATTTGGGTAGGCTCTGTCAGAGGGAGGTCTAGTGCTGAAAGCTGTTGTTCAGATTCTTTTATTCCATGGGGTGCTCCCTTGATGTAGTACTCTCCCTTTTTTCCTGTGGATGTGGCTTCCTGTGAGCCAAACCACAGTGATCGCTGTCTCTCTTCTGGGTCTAGCTACCCAGTGAGTCTACCCAGTTCCGAGCTTGTCTGCACAGAGTCTCGTGATGTGAACTGTCTATGGGTATCTCAGCCACGGATACCAGCGCCTGTTCCAGTGGAAGTGGTGGAGGGTGCAATGGACTCCACGAGGGTCCTTAACTTCGGTTGTTTAATGCTCTATTTTTGTGCTGGTTTGCCTCCTGCCAGGAGGTGGCGCTTTCCAGAAAGCATCAGCTGTAGTAATGTGGAGAAGGGCGCATGGTAGGCAGGGCCCTAGAACTCCCAAGATTAAATGCCCTTTGTCTTCCACTAACAGGGTGGGTAGGGAAGGACCATCAGGTGGGCGTGGGGTAAGGTGTGTCTGAGCTCAGATTCTCCTTGGGCGGGTCTTGTTTCAGCTGCTGTTGGGGACAGGGGTAGGATTCCCAGGTCGCTGGAGTTGTGTACCTAGGAGGATTACGTCTGCCTATGCTGAGTCATGCAGGTTGTCAGGGAAGTGGGGGAAAGCCTGCAGTCACGGGCTTCACCCAGCTCCCACGAAAACCAGAGGGTCAGTCTCACTACCACTATGCCTCCCTCAAAAGCCTCAAGTCTGTTTCCAGGTGGAGGGTGAGATGGGCTTGAAAATTTGCGCAAGGCTTTTCACCTCCCAGTTTCTAAAGAAAAGAGCATCAGTTCCTCCCCCTGCATGTGAAATCTGAGTGCCAGATTCGTGCCCTCCCCCAGGTTCTGGCCAGGAGGCTTCTTGCCCCTTTCAAATTGTTACAAAGTTCAGCTAGAGAATTCCTTCTCCCTGTGGAGTTCTGCCCTCTGCTCCTCTGGCCACCCTCCTGTGGATCCCTGTGGTGCCAGGCAGGAATGGGCTGCTTGGGGACCCAGCGAGCTCACAGGGCCTCTGTTGCTTCCTCTACCATTGTATTTTGCTCAGCTCGGCTCTAACTTGACTGAGCGCCAGGTAAAGTCGAAAACTTCTTCTGCTAGGAAAAGGAGGATGTCCCTTTCCTGCTTCCACAGTTGGGCCACTCACAGTATTTGGGGTGTCTCCTGGATCCTGCAGGAGCAGTCTGCTTCCTTCAGAGTGTCTGTGGGTTTTCTCAGGATTGCAGGTTTGTTCTTGCAGTTAATCTGGAGGGTTACTTCTCTGGCTGAAGGTAAGGGTCGGTGGACCCTGAAGTTCTGCATTTCTACCTCCACCACCCCTGCCTCTACCGCCAAGCTGGTGACCTCAAGTACCCTCTCCACCCCACCCACCCAGATGAATGCCCCTTCCTACACCCAGGCCCTTATTTTTTTTATTGTGCACCCACCAGGCCCTAATTTTTTATTGTGGTAAAAAAAAAATGCCATAAATTTGAATTTTAATCCTGTTTAAGTGCACAGTTCAGTGGTATTAAAGACATCCACCTTGTTGTGCAACCATCCCCACCATCCATCTCCATCCAGAAAAGAGTTCTTACAAAACTAAAACTCTGGACCGATTAGACAATAACTCACCATTTCCCCTCCCCTAGTCTCTCGTAATCATCATTCTACTTTTTGTCTCTGTGAATCTGACTACTCTAGATACCTTGTATATTTGCCCACCCCCACTGTTTTTTTTTTGTTGTTTTTGTTTTTGTTTTTTGTTTTGTTTTGTTTTTTTGAGACAGAGCCTCACTCTGTTGGCCAGGCTGGAGTACAGTGGCATGATCTTGGCTCTACTGCAATCTCCACTTCCCGGGTTCAAGTGATTCTCCTGTCTCAGCCTCCTGAGTGGTTGGAATTACAGGCACATGCCACCACACTTGGCTAATTTTTATATTTTTAGTAGAGACAGGGTTTTGCCTTGTTGGCCAGGCTGGTCTCAAACTCCTGGCCCCCAGTGATCAGCCTGCCTCGGCTTCCCAAAGTGCTGGGATTACAGGTGTGAGCCACGGTGCCTGGCCATATTTGTCCTTTTGCATCTGGCTCATTTCACTTAGCATGTTTTCAAGGTTCATCTACATTGTGCATGTATCAAAATTGCAAGCATTATTTTAAAGCAAGTTACACATATCATTTACACTCATTTAGAAATATCTTACTATGTATTCTTAAAAAATAAAGGCATTTTAACGTAACCACAGTATCAATGTCACAGCTAAAAATAAACAGTAATTCCTTACTACCATCAAATACCCTTCCAGTGTTCAAATTTCAAATTGCCTCATAAAAGATAGATTCTCTGCTATTCTTGAGTACAGAATCCCTGTTTAATTTTCCTGGCAACCCTCTCCTCTCCCCACGGTAGCTGTCTTACACACAAAAGGTGCTGTCATACTACATTTCACCAATAGATGGCACGAATAATCATGACATTTGCTAAATCCAATTGGCATTTACACAAGAGGAAACATCATTTGTAGAAAGTTGGCAATTATAGGTAAATATACGAACACAGAAATTGAAAATAGCCTGTTTGCTCCATGTAACACGTGTAAAACCTCAATACATCCTAGTTCTAAGGGATAATTATTGATATCAGACAAACTTTCTATTTATTTCAGGGAGAACATGGAAAGCTTATTTCTTGATATTGAGGTTTATCTCTACAATGTCAACATTTTTAGTGTTAAATAATTGAGGCCACTTATGTTTATTTATTTTTCTGCTTAACAAAAGAAAAAGTAAATAGAATCTAAACTGATTTATGTGTTAAATGACCATTACAAATGTATGGTCTGAATTGTATCAAGTGTACTTATCTCTGAAAAAAACAGTTGCTTTTCCAACCTTCCGCTAGCATGTTCCGAAGAACAGAGAATCTTAGGATGGTAGATATGGATACGGTCTTTTTTTTTTTTTAGTTGAAAAACCACTTATTTCACCAGAAAAAAAAAAAAAGTGATCCAACTCTATAGGTCTAGCCTTTGGACCAAAAAGAGACCCAGGGCAGTGAGACTCTCACCAAGGTCATTCCCAAATCCAACAGCAGCAGGAGGCAGGAGGCAGGGAGGAGACAGCACAGCCCCCACCACAGTTTCCACACAATGAGGCCTGCTGGGAGAATAGAACATGAATGGGAGGCTAAGAAGTATTGAAGGAGAGAAGGACAGGAAAACCAGCAGGAGAGGAGAGAAGAAAAGGGGAAGGGAGGGGAAGGGAGGGGAGGAGGAGAAGATCTGAACTTAGTAAGGTAAATTAAGGTCCATGGTTCTTGAGGGACTGCACAGAGCCGAGAACGTCCCAGAGATGGGGTACCACGAAGGGTGTATTCTCATGCACAACCGCAGCACGGAATTTCAGCCCACACTCATCTCACCTCAAGCTTTAAAAGGCTGAGTACCCTGTCTGGTAGGCACACTGCTCCCGCTCATACCAGGCCACGTGGTACAGAGAATTCCTCTTGGTTGCCAAGCTTGTGACAACTCACTTTCATGCCCATAACCGTAGCCCTCTCCAGCAGTGGGGACTGGGGCTGCAGGGGGCTCCGATCCCACCCCTCATAGGAAGTGGAAGCTGCAGTCACAGCAGCAGCTGTGGCCACAGATCCTGAGGTCGGCACTAGGTGTCTATCGCAGGGATGGAGAGAGGCGGAGGCGCGGTGACTGGCCATGGCTGTGTTCTAGACTTGCGGCAGCTGGGACAGGGTCTGCTCTGCATCATTATCCACGGAGGCAGCTGCAGCCGCCACGGCCTCGTGGGATCGGGCAGCACTGCAGCGCTTGTGGTGGACACAGAGCACTCCGTACATGTTGTTGTAATACAGTGAATCCCCATAGCTCACAGTGTAAGGCGTACACACTGCTCCGGATTGCTCCTTATATTGCTCGGTCAAGTCTGCCATGCAGCCTGAACGATCTATCGGACACTCTTTGGAACGGTGCCCCTCTTTCCCGCACCCATAGCAGCCACTCTGGTCTTCTATCCCAGGCGCAGTCCTAAGCCGGCTGGTGGACAAACTGCACGTGCATTCATTTGCCTTGGAACTCTGTGTTTTCAGGGCCCCTGATGGTCTCCACTGCATCCTCTGCCCCCTCCATGCGTACGAAGGCATAATCTTTCACGATGTCACATTGGATGACCGGCCCATGTTCCTCAAACTTGGCTGGAAGCTCCTTAATGGTGCAGGTGGGACTGAGGTTGCCCACATGCAACTTTGTTGAGGTTTTGCTCTTACTCTTGCTGGCTTTCAGGTTGATGTTCACCCTGTGAAGCTTGTAATGGTGCAGGCTGCATAAGGCATCTTCTGCTGCAGTTTTGTCTTCTATGTGCACGAAGCTGTAATTCTTAATGATGTCACAATCCAGTACCTTCCCATACTGCTCAAAAAGAGAGCAGATCTCCTTCTCTGTGGCCTCCTGGGGCAGGTTTCCAATGAACAGCTTCACCATCCTGGCAAGAGCCTGCACAGAAATCAGCAGGGCCTCCTTGTGGCACCAAGGCTTCTGACAAAACACTAAAAATCACGGATAGGGTCTTTAAGACCATCTAGTCTGGCCTCATCATCTGACAGATGAACAAACATGAAACCTCATCATAAGATCACACAATTTGATGGCTTTTTGTGTAATTTTCTATCTTTCTGCCAGCAATCCCCCCTTCTCCCCGCCACCCTTACCATAAAAAACTAACTGCTTGGTAAAATTAATGTTTCATTTTAGGGATGCAAAACACAAATTGTGTAATTAATCCTCCCTTTCTTGTCTTCTCAATATATTTATTTATAATTTAATTTTTTTTTTTTTGAGATAGAGTCTCTCTCTGTTGCCCAGGCTGGAGGGCAGTGACATAATCTCAGCTCACCGCAACCTCCACCTCCAGGGTTTAAGCGATTCTCCTGCCTCAAACTCCTGAGTAGCTGAGACTATAGGTGCATGCCACCACCTCTGGCTAAGTTTTGTATTTTTTGTAGTAACAGGGTTTCATAATGTTGGCCAGGCTGGTCTCAAACTCCTGACCTCAAGTGATCCATTAGTCTTGGCCTCCCAAAGTGCTGGGATTACAGGCATGAGCCACCATACATGGCCCCTATGAATATATTTAGCAAACATTTATTGGGTATTACCAGGGCTAAGCAAGATCTTCTTGTTCCCTTGGTCAACTAAGCCTTTTATTTGAGTTCATGTCTTGTAATTTCCTAGATAAAAATGAAGATAACTTTAGGAAATCAGCCTGTAAGGAATTTCTAATGGGCAGTAAATATGACACTTTCCAGCCCAGATGACACAGTAATTCTGTGAATCATTTTTTATCCTGTCCTCCTATGTTCTAATTAACACTTAATACTGGAGTGTCCTTTCTGTTCTTAAAACCAACTCCTTCAACCAGGACAGGCCCTAAACTCTGCTTTTGAAAGTAAGTTCTCACCAGATTCACCCCAAGAAAAACTTCCTTTTATCTTCCCCAGATGTTCCAGAATGTCTGGGCTCTTTTCCCTGCAATGGCACTTCCCGCCTGCTGGATGCAGCCCTCTGCCTTTTCTTAGGCTCTGTCTGCATTCTTCTCTCCTCTTCTCAGCTACCGAACCCCCGCCTATCTGACTTTGTGACTTCACTGGGCAGCTCATCCCACCTGGAAAATAAGCGCACGGTCATGTCTGAGGTATATGCCTCACTTCCAGTAGTGCCTTCCCAGTGTGTTCTTTGAGACATTCATAAGTGGGGAGATGTTCCATAGTCAAAAAGTTTGAGAAGCAATTGTTTAAACAAATTTAAATAGCTCCATTATTGCAGGACTTTTCAGAGTCTTTGATTTCAATAGGCATCATTGGTCCTTTAAGATAGGAAGATAGTACTGTACAGGGCATTTTCAAAACTGATTTGATTAAAAAGCACTACCCCTTGTCTTACTGTGCTCAGGCTGCTATTACAAAATAGCATAGACTGGGTGGCTTAAACAGCAGACATTGACTTCTCACGGTTCTGAAGGCTGGGAAGTTCATGGTCAAGGGCCAACAGATTGAGTTCCTGGAGGGGACCCTTCTCCTGGCCTGCCATCTCACTGTGTGCTCATGTGCTGGAGAGTGACCCAGCTCTTTTCTCTTCTTCTTCTTATAAGGGCACTACTTCCACCAAGGGGGCCCCACCCTCATGACCTCATGTAAACCTAATTATTTCCTAAAGACTCCACCTCCAAATGACATCACATTGGGGGTTAGAGTTTCAACATATGGATTTGAGGGGGACCCAAGCCTCCAGTACATGACATTCCTTTTGTTTTCCTCATTGCACCATCTGCTATTGGGTTCTATGGAATGCACCTAGGGACACACAAACTCCAGTGCAGGTCTAGGTCTGAAAACAGATGACCTGGACCCAATCCCAACGCCACCACTCCCTAGCTGTGGGACTTGGGTAAGTTTCTCAATCTCCCCAGGCCTGTTTTCCAGCTGGAAAATGAGGATAATAGTACCTACCTCATAGAGTAGTTTTGAAGATGAAATGCTTCTATACAGAGCAATACAGGGCCGTACAGAGGAGGCATTAAAAAAATAATGTCAGCTATAATTGTGACATCTTAGTATCAATAACTAACTGTATAATTAAATAATCTATTGTATCAATTATTAATAAATATTAATAGTGAATAATACTTATTATCTGGCAATATTTAACTACTGTTGAGGCTAAATATTGAACTCTATGAAAGGGTCACGGTCAAGCCTCTATTTTAGGCTCCTAGAGAGCAATGTAGCCTTGAAGGAAAATCAACAAGAAAAGCAATGGCAAGCTTGAGTCAGCAATCAGAAGCAGTGCGGCTGGGCTTAAGGGAGAAGGGGCCATGGAGCTCAGTGCCAGGACTCTGTGCCAACCACCACAGCCCTGGCAGGAAGCAGAGCTGTGACTGTGCAAAGGACAGGCCAACCATACAAGGAGGATGGCAGGTCTGCCCATCCCCCCGGCTTTGTGCAGATAGATTTGGACTCGTGGTAATGTCATCTTTGAATGCGAATTGCAATTTCACATCCATATCTACTTCACCAAATAATCCTAGAATACTGAACTTCAACACAAATGTCCCCTGCAATTTCAAAGGTTTAAGGGGTCCCTTTATGTAACAGGCAAAGGATTAGGGCCAGCTGGGAAATCCAAGTGTTTAAAACCTGTTCAACACTTTTGCAGCCAAAGAGTAAGTTGCCAAACATTTTTCTCTCAAAAGAAAACAGGCCACTGAATACTAGAAAGGGGAATTCTGAAAAAAGGATTCTGAAAAAAAAAAAAAAAAGATCAAAGAAGAGAAGGGACGTCTTGGGAAAAGTAAAATGATGTTGAACTTCAAGGTTTAAGACATTGAGATGGTAAACATAAATGAACATTTTTCTTTAAAAAAACACACACACAAAACAAAAAGAGAAACAATACAAGATGGTTTGAAAAAGCAAACCAAGGGAAAAATTTTACAATCTATTAATTCTGATATGTAATAAAACAAAAACACAGATTGTTGGTTAACAGATCCTAGGAGCACTGGAAGAGTTATGGATCAGGCTCTTCCTGAGAGGTGGGAGGTCACCGTGGTGCACTAAGGAAGCACTTCTTTGGAGCTCCCAGGCAGCCTCATCTCCCAGCACGACTGTCTTGCCTTCTCACTACTGTTTCATTGAATCCGCCTGGGATCCACAACGCCAAACTCCAGATCCTCATTCCTTTAGATCCTTCTCCAGCAGCCTCACAGTAGGAAACATTCCAAAGAGAATTTCAGTTTCCAGTATAAGTGCATACACAATATGTTTATGGGCAATATATTCTATGGGCGATATATTTTTTCTTTTTTTGAGACAGGGACTTGCTCTGTCACCCAGGCTGGAGTGCAGTGGTGCCATCACAGCTCAGTGCAGCCTCCATCTCCAGGGCACAAGTGATTCTCCCACCTCAGCCTCCTGAGTAGCTGGGACTACAGGCATGCGCCACCACACCTGGCTAATTTTTGTATTTTTAGTAGAGATGGGGTTTCGCCATGTTGGGCAGGCTGGTCCCAAACTCCTGGCCTCAAGTGATCCACTCATCTCAGCCTCTGAAAATGCTGGGATTACAGGCGTGAGCCATCATGCCCAGCCTATTCCTCTCCCTTATGGTTTTTAAATTGTAATAAAATTAAAATATGCACAACATAAACTTTACCACATTGACCATTTTTGAGTGTACAGCTCAGTAGTGTTAAGTACATTCACACTGTTGCACAACCAATTTCCAGAAATTTTTTATCTTGCAAAACTGAAACTCTGCACCCATTAAAGAACTCATTTCTGCCTCTGCCACTCCCAGGCAACCACCATTCTGTTTTCTGTCTCTATGAATTTGATGACTCTTGAGACCTTGTATAAGTGGAATCACACAGAATTTGTCCTTTTGTGACTGGCTTTTCACTTGGCATAATGTCTTCAAGTTTCATCCATGTTGTAGCATGAGTCAGAACTTCCTTGTTTTTTAAGGCTGAATAACATTCCATCGTATGGATAGACCACATCTTGTTTATCCATTAATCCATCCATGCCAGGAACACATTTTAAGAAGTCTGTGAAAATGCATGGAGTTGTGTTTAAAAGGGTTGTATAAGTCATGATTGGCAGCAATTATTAAGCACCCTTTTCTGATTAGCCAGCATTGAAAATAGACAGGATTGGCCAGGCACGGTGGCTCATGTCTGTAATCCCAGCACTTTGGGAGGCTGAGGCAGGCAGATCACCTGAGGTCAGGAGTTCTAGACCAGCCTGGTCCACAGGGTGAAACCCTGTCTCTACTAAAAGTACAAAAATTAGCTGGGTGTGGTGGCAAGTGTCTGTAATTCGCAGCTACTTGGAAGGCTAAAGCAAGAGAATCATTTGAATCCAGGAGAAGGAGATTGCAGTGAGTTGAGATCACGCCATTGCACTCCAGCCTGGATGACAAGAGTAAAACTCCATCTCAAACAAGAAGAAGAAGAAAGAAAGGAGGAGGAATAAGGAAGAAGGAGAAAGGAGGAAGAAGGAGGAAAAGGGAGAAGGAGGTAGAAGAAGGAAGGAGGAAGGAGGAGGAGGAAGAGGAAGAGGAGGAAGGAGGAGGAGGAAGAGGAGAAGAGGAGAAGGAAGAGAAGGAGGAAGAGGAAGAGGAAGAAAAAGGCGGGGTGAGAAAAAACAACAGGACTAAGTAATTTGGGTCTGCACACTGACAGTCAGGCAGATAGGCGCTGGCGTAGACTGAGCGATCCAGACCTGACCAGCCCTGCTGCCAGTGGAGGTGGAGGGTTCCCAGGAAGGCCTGAGAGTCTGGGAGGGAAACTGCCTAAGGGAGTCGTCAATGGAATCGGCAGCGGGAGCCCCAACACTGACTCAGGCACTGACAAAACAAGCCTGACACTTTGGGGAAGGAATTTAGCACTAGAAAAAAGTTTCTTTATACCAAGGGTGTCCCATCTTTTGGCTTCCCTGGGCCACATTGGAAGAGGAATTGTCTTGGGCCACACACAAAATACACTAACACTAATGATGGCTGATGAGCAAAAAGAAAAAAAAATCGCAATAAAATTTCATAATGTTTTAAGAAAGTTTACGAATTTGTGTTGGGCCTCATTCAAGGCCGTCCTGGCCCACAGGCAGCCCATTGGCCATGGGTTGGACAAACTTGCTTTATACTAAATATTCCCACCTACCTTCCATTCATGTAGTCTACAAATACTTATTGACTGCCTGCTGTGTGCCAGGCACTGTTAAAATTTGAGAATATATCCTTGAATAAAACTCAAAAGGCCCCCATTCTCCTAGAGTCTACATTCTATTGAAGGGGAGAGACACACACTAAAAAAATAAATAAATAATGTTGAGAGGCGTGAGATCAATAAAACAGCATTTTGCAAGTGAGTGAGGCGGGGTCTGCATAAGAATGGGAAGTTAAGGAAGGTGTCTCTGGGAGGTACCTATTTGGCCTGAGGCCTCAATGGCTCAAAGGGGTTAGTTGCCCTGCAGTGATGCAGGAAGGAGAGTGCTTCTGGCAGAGGGAACAGCAAATGCAAAGATCGAGCCTTAGATGGAAGCCAACTTGCTACATTTGAGGCTAGTGTTGGAGTAGAGTGAGTGGGGAGTGGGCGGGTGGGAGAGGCCAGTTTATGTGCAGCTTGTAGCAGAGTACAGAAGGATGTTTATGCGCAGCTTGTAGCTGAGTACAGAAGGATGTTTCAAGAACGTGTGGAGGAAGGTAAGGGAGGATATCTCTGGCAAGTGGAGGAAGGATACACAGAAAGAAGCACTGCTTGTTGAAGAACAAGAAGCAATTGCTATGAGTGGGGTCTAGTTTGGGCGATGATCAGTGAAGGACAAAGCTGGAGAGGTGGGTTGGGGCAAGCCTGTGAGACACCAATAAGAAGCTAAGGAAGGGATTTAAACTTTATCCAGCTAACCAGCAGAAACCACTAATGGTTTTTAATTAGAGTATGACCTCATTTTCGTTTTAAAAATAAACTTGTTGCTGGGATGGATTTCAATGGAAGGGAGACACCATTCTCCTGGGAAACCAAGAAAATTGAACTGAGCAAAAAACTGAGCAGAGAGGACGTAGCGTGTAAGGGATACCATCGAGGGCAGATTTTTTTGGTCTTTAAAAAAAAATTTTTTTTTTAATTTTTACTTTTTTTTTTTTTTTTCATTTGACAGAGTCTTGCTCTGTCACCCAGGCTGGAGCGCAGTGGCATGATGTCAGCCACTACAACCTCCACCTCCTGAGTTCAAGCAATTCTCCTGCCTTAGCCTCCCCAAGGAGCTGGGATTACAGGCATGTGCCACCACGCCTGGCTAATTTTTTGTATTTTTAGTAAAGACAGTTTCACCATGTTGGCCAGGCTGGTCTTGAACTCCTGACCTCAAGTGATCCACCTGCCTCAGCCCCTTGAAGTGTTAGGATTACAGGCATGAGCCACTGTATCCAGCCTATTTTTTTGTTTTTAGAGATAGGGATCTCACTTTGTCTCCCAGGCTGGAGTGTAGTGGTGTGATCCTGGCTCACTGCAGCTTTGACCTGCTGGGCTCAAGTGACCTCCCTTCCTCAGCCTCCCAAGTAGCTGGGACTACAGGTGTGTGCCACCATGCCCAGCTTTTCTTAGTCTTGTTGGTAAACTGACCTTTTTATCATTATGAAATGGCTCTGATCATCTGTAGTAATTTTTCCTGTCTTGATGTCTTCATTGTCTGAAGTTAACACAGCTACCCCAGCCTTCTTGTGATTGGTGTTTGCATGGATATCTTTTTCCATGTTTCTGCTTTGAACTTGTCTGTTTCTTTATATTTAAAGTGCAATTTTTATAAACAGCATATAATTGGGTCTTGCCTATCTTTATCTTTAAAAAAATCTAGTCTAATAATCCCTGCTTTTATTTGAAATATTTGGTGGTCCATTTACATTTAACGTAATCACTGATATGGTTGGGTTCAAGTCTGCATCCTGCTGCAGATTTTCTGTTTGTTTCAGATGCTGTTTGTTCTTCTTTTTTATCTTCTCTGTTAATTGAATAATTGTTAATATTCTATTCTATCTCCTTTACTGATCTTTTAGCTATACTTTTTGGCATTTTAAAATAGTTGTTCTAGGGATTACAATATACACCCTTAACTTATCAGGGTCTACTTTGAATTCATATCATCTAATATAAGAATTTTATAATAGTTGTGTTTCACTTATAGCCACCCCCTACCCATCCTTTATGTTATAGCATCTTACTTCTGCACATGTTAAAAAGGATGGATTTACTCGGAGACTTGTTAGATTTTAGAGGTGAGGAAAAAGGTTAGCTCAACTCCCAGGTTCCTGACTTGGGCATATAGTCTACAATTCATCTAGAAAAAAAAAATCACCAGTCTGAGAGTACAAATGAGATCATAATTGCAGTAATACCTCAAATCTTAATTTTTTGTCCTCCCACATGCTTAATTACAGGAAGTCTGGCTTGTGACTTCCTGCCTCTTGAATGTCTGAGAAGTCCCAGGGAGTGGTTATACAAATCTGTGAATTAGCCTAGTCACTGCTTCTCTAGAAAGTTTTCCCCACTTTAGCTGTTGCCGGGATGTTTATGGTGAGGACCAGCTTGGGAGCATGTTTTTTGTTGTTGTTG
The DNA here is from genome assembly GCA_963573385.1 of Cacajao melanocephalus. Classification (NCBI taxonomy): domain Eukaryota; kingdom Metazoa; phylum Chordata; class Mammalia; order Primates; family Pitheciidae; genus Cacajao; species Cacajao melanocephalus. The sequence goes on from CAUYLG010049715.1 coordinate 26,993, forward strand.
TTTTTTGTTTTCTTTTGTTTTATTTGTGTTTTTTTTTTTTTTTGAGACAGAGTCTTGCTCTGTCACCCAGGCTAGAGTTCAGTGGCAAGATCTCCGCTTACTGTAACCTCCATCTCCCAGGTTCATGCAATTCTCCTGCCTCAGCCTCCCAAGTAGCTGGGATTACAGGTGCCCACCACCATGCCTAGCTAATTTTTGTATTTTTAGTACAGACGGGGTTT
>CAUYLG010049716.1:0-42319 GCA_963573385.1 Cacajao melanocephalus
AGTTGGTAACAAGAGGATTAGGACTCTAGGAGTAATATCTCAGAATGAAAGAGGGAGGAAGGGAGGGAGAGAGGGAGAGGGAAGGAAAGGGAGGGAAAGGAAGGGAGGGAGGGAGGGAGGGAAGCAGGGAGGGAGGGATAAAAGGCATCCAGATTGAAAAGTGAGAAGTAAAATTATGTTTGCCAATGACATGATCTTATGTGTAAGAAAACCCTAAAGAATACACACACACACACACACACACACACACACACGTTAGAATAAATGAATTCAACCACAAGCGGTGGGGAGGGTGTGGAGAAACCGGAGCCCTTGTGACTGGTGGTGGGAATGTAAAATGGTACAGCCGCAACAGAAAACAGTTCGGCAATTCCTCAAAAAGCTAAACAGAATTACCCAGACTCCAGCCACTGCACTCCTTCATGCACACCCAAAGGCAGCGGAAGCAGGGACTGAAACAGACACCTGCCCGTCAGTCAGCACTGCAGCACCATTCACGGGAGCCACATACCCAACACGTGACGGAACAAACAACGCAACGCACACACAATGGAACGCTTTTCAGCCGTAAGAAAGGGATGAAGTGGTGTCACATGTGTGAGCAAGACACTATGCCAAGTCAAAGAAGCCAGACGCCAGAGGACAGACACTGTGTGATTCCACTTACGGGACACAGCTAGAGTAGGCAACTTCACTGAGACAGCCAGTTAGTTGCCTAACCAGGGTTTGGGCAGTGGGGAATGGAGAGCTGCTGCTTAATTCTCACAGTGTTTCTGTCAGGGGTGGTTAAAACATTTTGGAAATAGCGGTGATGGTTGCACAGTGTTGTGAATGTAGTTAATACTGTGTGGACTAAGTGCCATTTTGACACCTAACAATGGTCAAAATCGGCTGGTTGCAGTGGCTCACGCCTGTAATCCCAGCACTTTGGGAGACCAAGGTGGGTGGATCACGAGGTCTGAAGTTCAAAAGCAGCCTAGCCAACATGGTGAAACCCCGTCTCTACTAAAAATACAAAAATTAGTCGGGCATGGTGGCATGTGCCTGTCGTCCCAGCTACTCAGGAGGCTGAGGCAGAAGAATCACTCGAACCTGGGAGGTGGAGGTTGCCAAGAGCCGAGATCGTGCCACTGCACTCCAGCCTGGGTGACAGAGCAAGACCGTCTCAAAAAAAAAAAAAAAGGTCAAAATTTATGTTATATATATTTTACCACAATTTAAAAAGTAATGTAGTGTACCAAAAGCCACTGAATTAGACACTTAAATGGGTGGATTATGTGGGATGTGAATTATTTCTCAATAAAGCTGTTTTTCAAAAAACATAGGCGTGGTCCATAAGCACCCTCTGTACCCCCAAGCCATCAGGGAAATACAAACCGAAACCCCAGGGAGATGGCGCGCCACACCCAGAATGGCTGTGTAAGAAAGACAGATACCAAGAGCCAGCAAGGAGGTAAGCGAGACGAAAGCCTTGCTGGCTATCGGTAGGAGTGTAAAACAGTGAAGCCGCTTTAGAAAACAGCCAGGTGGCTGGTAACGCAGAGTGACCCTTGACCCTGCAATTCCACTCCTAGGTGTCTACCCAAGAGAAGCAAAAACACTGGCCACACAAAGGCTTGTGAGCAGACGTTCAAGGCAGCGTCACTCACGACAGCCCCAGATGTCCCCCACTCAGGAACAGACAGACAAAGCGTGGTGAGTCTCTGCCGTGGCTTTTACTCTGTAATAAAAGGGTGCAACACTGAGGTGCTGGAGGACAGACCTCCAAACAGGAGGCAAAACCAAAGACACCAAACGACCGCGTGCCAAATGACTCCAGTTACATGAAAGGCCCACAAAAGAAACTTACAGAGACCGAAGCGGATGAATGTTAGGGCTGGGGTGGGAGGAAAGCGGGGCTGGCACTGACGACGGAAAGAGCTGAGGGAATTCTAGCGGCAAGGAAAACGTTCAAAAGCCGCGTTGTGGTATGGCTGTATGACTTGAAGTTTCATTTTCTTTTTTGAGACATTGTTTCGCTCTTGTTGCCCAGGCTGAGTGCAATGACGTGATCTCAGCTCACTGTAATCTCCGTCTCCTGGGTGGAAGCGATTCTCCTGCCTGAGCCTCCCAAGTAGCTGGGACTACAAGCGCACGCCACCACACCCAGCTAATTTGGTATTTTTAGTAGAGACAGTGTTTTCCATGTTGATCAGGCTGGTCTCAAACTCCCAACCTCAGGTGATCCGTTGCCTCAGCTTCCCAAAGTGCTGGGATTACAGGCATGAGCCACTGCACCCGGCCACGAACCTAAGTTTACTGAAACCCACAGAACCATACAACTATAGAGGAGGAATCGCGTGGGAGGGAAACTGTACTTCAATAAAGCTGTTTGGTTTTTTTTAAGCTGACACCACGAATCAAAGGGTTAGACTACTGTTGAGGGGAATGTGCCCATGACACGAAGAAAAATTGAGTGGGGCCCCACCTCACACAAAACGTGCAAACAAAGAACAGCAAACGGCAGCGGACTCGTAGGGGAGGCCTCCTATGCTGGGGCCGCCCAGGTCTGCCAGGTCCACTGTGACCCCCTGAATAGTCACCAAGCCCATTCAAAGTAGGCAGTGCTGTTATTCCAATTGTATGAAAAAGGAGATTGAGGCCAGAGGAGGAAGTAACTATGCAGGGACAAGCTATACCCACAGCTGCCTCTTGAGCCAGCAGTGGGCGACACAGAAGGCACTCTGACCATGGGTGGGGATGGGTCCTAAATAAGACCCCCGAGCACAAATCACAGGGCAAAGGATGTCAGGACCCTGCCTCATAAAGGATGAACAACAGAGAAGCGCTGTGTGACCAAAACCAAGAAAGGCGCTGTTCAGAGGACATGGCAGCCCCAGCGAGCCTGAAGGATGAAGCCAGGGCCAGCACGAGGGGAATCCCAGGTGACTCAGCAATCAGCTCAAACTGGAGAGCTGAAACCCAAGACCCAGCCAGGGCCCTCCCTCTCTCAGCAGCTCCCTGTGGACATGCACCAACCACATGCAGGGCGCGGAGAAACCAGCAGCGTGGAGGCTCACGGAGCAGGCACTGCAGAGGCAAGAGGGCCAAGGTGTGCGGGAGCTCTCAGCGCGGAGTTGGGGATGGAGTCACTGCCACCCTGCACACGTGCACATGATGCTCCCAGCTCTGGGTGCTAGCAGCAGCAATACCCCACAGTGCAACTAGCACACGCAGCGCCCAGACCCTGAGTCTTAAACACACCAAGAAGGAGCCAGGGCGCCCTGCAGGAGCAGCTGTCCCACAGAGCCACTGGAAGCAGCGCCCAGACCCTGAGTACTAAACACACCCAGAAGGAGCCATCGTGCCCTGTAGGAGCGGCTGACCCACCCAGAGCCGCCAGAAGCAGTGCCCAGACCCTGAGTCTTAAACATACCCAGAAGGAACTAGGGTGCCCTGCAGGGGCAGCTGTCCCACCCACCCAGAGTGGCCAGAAGCAGCGCTCAGACCCTGAGCCTTAAACACACCCGGAAGGAGCCAGGGCGCCCTGCAGGAGCAGCTGTCCCAGAGCAGCCGGGTGCTGGGAGCATCTGGGTGCCAGAAAAGTGTGCAGAAATTGTCGGGTGCACCATAAAGAGAGGAACCTTTAAGGGAGGGGCAGGGGCAGCGTGAGCGTTAAATTAAAAGGTGATAGCAGTGAACACAGGCAGACACACCCGTGGACACACACAGGTAGGCGGTGAGTGAGGAGAAAGAGGAAAAACTCTTCCGTTTGAGGACGCTAGCAGCGGATCAGAATTTGACAGCCGACAGACATGGCTAGCTATTAAGACTAAGGGGAGAAGGTGGGGTTTTCTAATCTCAAAGTCTCCCCCCAGCAAACGCATCAGCCAGGGAGATCCCTGTGATGCAGATGGGGCGAGCGCCCAAGGCCAGGGAGGAAAGCAGCGCTGCACCCGGACAGTGACGTGTACCAGGGAGACGCGCGGCAGGCCCTGCAGGTGCACAAACAGGCCGTCTCAAGTCATCCCCGTCCTGAAATCCTGGACAGGCGGCGTCTGGCGGAGGCTGACCCCTGAGCTGCAGCCGTGGCCCCCCAAAAGGGGAAGGAGCGGAGATTTACTCCCAGCTTAAATTATTCACAAGAAAAGGGAACGTGCCTCTTTAACAAGCCATCGCTTTATGAAGCAAGGTTAACAATTTCACTTGATTCAGTGGAATATTATAAACTCTCTGGGGCCCATTTGAGGACTTCTACTTCAGGCGCAAGGTGACGACTCAGCACTTTTCACATTATTTAGAGAATAAAATTAACCCTCGCAGGCCCGGGCGGCTGCCTGTCCCCGATGGATCTGGCCGGCTCAGCGCTTTCCCATATATAATTACAAGCTGCGATCCATCATGCGGGTGCTGTGGCGCGGACACACGGAAAGGCAGCAGTAAGCACTTCACTAATAGAAGCAGGACCTAAATATCACTTTGATATTTTCATTTAAACCGAAACATTTCACAATAATCAGCCATGGCCTCCATAGGGATCCTGCCACCACCCCTACAGGGTCTGGGGCTGCCCCAGCCAGACCCTGCCTCCCTGAAGGGGCTTCCCTGCTAGGCTCCAGATTGGGGAGCCCGGCCTGGCCAACCCTTGGCCTGGCAGCAGGAGGAGCTGGGGGCTGGCTCCTCCCGAGAAGTGGGCGTGTGGACTGAGGATGAGGGAGAGGATGCTTGGGGAGGGCCCGACCCACCACAGAACGCCATGCGCAGGGAGTGCGTGGCACAGCTTCTATAGGAGTCTCACTGGGCAGGAGAGACACCGGAGCCTAGGGCCTGGCATCCTTGCAGGTGGGCTGGGAAAGGGTTCTTGGGGTGCCTGGTGTTCTCGGCTTCACGGGGATTTCAGACCCTGAGGCAGCGCCAACACTCACAAGGTATGAGGACTGGGTGGCAGTGGGCCTTGCTGCAGGCCCCAGGGCTCCCTCTCAAGGTGCCAGGGACTAAGGAGCATCTCCAATCCCCCAGCTCTGGGCCACAGCTTCCCTTGCAGCCGTCTACTGGCCCCTCCCCTGCCTGAGCCAGGAGGCCCCCAGCCTCAGCCACCAGCAATAGGCCAGGTGCAGGAGCCTCCAGGGCAGGGAGAGCCACAGGCGTGAGAGGCTCGGGGAGAGGGGGCTTGTATCTGGGACCAGGATCACTGGGGTGGCTGAAGCCACAGTGCTTGGGGCGGGGAGTCCTGGTGAAGCCAGGAGGGCAGGTGAGGCAGAGGGGAAGGAGTCAGCTCCACTACTGGAAATCTCCCAGACAAGTGAGCCTGTGAGCGCCTCCGCAGTGCAAGAGTCAGCCATGGCCCCAGAAGAGGGGAGTCAGAGCCATCAGCTGCAGGTGAACCTCGCAGCCCAGGGCCCCAATTCCCCATCCTGCAGTGGTGCCCCACAATGAGCTCCAGGGCCAGCTCACTCCAGCCTCGTCACCCACGGCTCAGGTGACCCCTCGGCTCTGCCCGGCCCAACCCTCTGCCCCAGGCTGTGTGGGAGTGTCCCGTGCACCCCCTGCCTTCCTGGGGAGGCTGCTGGCCACATATCCGCCTGCAGCCCTGCCGGAGCCCAGCCTCCAATAGCCCCTTCATCACACTGCCACCCCAGCAACATCCCAGGGGCTGCCCCGGCCGAGCCGCCACACCCCCACCATCCAGGGACAGCTCCCACGGCTACGCACGCTGCACCTGGAAGTCTAGGTCCTCTGCAACTCACCTTCCCACAGTTCAAACCCCACCCTGTGCTGGTGCTGTGCAACCCCGGGAAAGTTGCTGGACCTCTGAGTCACCTGTGAGGTGGAGGTGATGACACTGACCACCTCAGGGCTGCAGAAGGGTCATCCAGCCGCCACGGCAGGCACTCAGAACTGAGCAGAGGACGACCGAGCTGCAGGAACCCGCCCACTCGGGCCCCACGGACTCCTCACCTTTGCCCCCAGGGGGCAGTAGCCTTTGAGGAAGTCGCTGCAGACCTCGGCCTTGCGGGACACGTACACGTGGCTGTAGGGGCAGCTGCTGTTGCTGCAGATGCCCTTCAGAAAGTACGAGCACACTGGCATCTGTGGGGAGGGAGGGCGGCATGAGGACCAGCGGGCGGCCACTCTCCAGGGCCCACAAACGGCCCTCCCCGAGACAGAGATGGACACGCTGGCCAGCCGGCAGCAAGGGCAGCCACCAGGAGCTGCGGGGCAGGGAAGCTGCTGCTTAGAGTGGGCCCCGGCCTCCCCAGGGGAGCCGGACCCCAGCCCTCGCTCGGTGGAGAGGAAGCACAGAGCAGCCTCCAGGCCTGTGGCTCAGCCTCAGGGGCGCTCTCCTCTAAGTCCCTCACCTGTTCTGAGCCTCTCCACCATCTAGGGCAAAAGGGAGGCCAGGGCTCCCAACCACTAGCCTGTGGCCAGGGCTGCCCTCAGAGCCCCTCAGGCCATGGGGCCAGTGTCCGGATGGGAGGATGAGCCACGGGCCAGCAGCCAACAGAGGGCCCCCCCAGGCACCTGACCGGTGGGCCACAGCAGTGCCCCTGGGCTCTGGGTGGGCAGGGCCATCTGGGAGCAGGCCTGGTGTGTCTCTGGCTGCAGGCCAGCACTGTGGGGGCTGAGGCCTGTCAGCAGGAGGGCCCAGCAGCGTCCTTCTCCGCAGCACAGGGCCGCTGGCCACAGTCAGGGCTTGCTGTCACCACCTGGGCTGGGAGAGGGAAGAGACGCACTGTCCTCCCATCTGGGGAACGTGAGGCCTGAGGAGCACTGGCAGGGCTAGGGCCACCCAGGGAGGGAAGCAAGGGCCTCTTGCCATCTCCAGGAGACACCTCCCTGCCCCTCATGGGCCACCACAGGCTCCTCCTGGGCTGCCTGGGTGTCCAGAACGGGGATGTCCTGCCTCAGCATGCAGCCCCTACAGAACCCCTGCCGGCACCCCAGGGTCTCCAGCCACTCCCCTGGCTATTCCTGTTCCCTCCAATAGCCTCTGTGGAGCACAGCCCCATCCTCCCTCCAGGGCCAGACCACCCTCCCCGCCCGCACCCCACCCCACCTTGGGCCCCTCCCCTTCCCAGAGCCCTGCGGAACCAGGGCAGATCCAGAGACTTAAAAAAGTCACTTTTCTGGGTGAGGTTGGGGAGGGGACAGGAACTTGTCTAAGGCCAAGGAGGGAAGAAAGGGTCCAGAGAGCCAGCAGCCAGGGCTGAGAGGGAGGGAGAAGGCAAAGAAACAAAGGGTGATTTAACGAGCGGGAGTTTATTTCTAATTGTCTTTTAACTGCAGCCGCAGAGGGGAGAGGGGCTGGGGGCCCATTTGGGGCTGGCGGTGCTGGGCTGTAGACAATTCCCTTAATGTGGTTTTTGATATAGAGCCCAAATTAGCTCTAATAAAAAGGGATGATAAAGCCAACGCCACACCAAACGGAGCTCCTCCTGGCTGTCAGAACGGGGCTGTTATCAAGAGGAAACTGCATTCTCATTTCAATTAACCTTGTTTGCACCCCGCCACGTCCACACAAATAACAATAACATTAATTCAGGGCACTGGTGCGGGGCGTCCACATTAGACAGCTTGGAATGCGCTCCGGCTTTGGAGCTGGGAGCTAATGAACCCGAAACTCGACGTGAATTTCCAAATTGCTCACAACAGAGTTCCGAAGCTCTATTAGGGAGAAAAATGCTGATTCTTTTCAAGTTCCTCAAGGGGAAAAGCTGTTGCAGCAGCAGCACCCCTGCCCGATGCCGCCTCCCTCACCCAAGGCAGCTGCCACTCCACTCGCATGCCGTGACCACACTGCGGCCGAGTCCAGGGCACAGGAGCTACGTGTGTCCCTGCCAGCACTGACCCCTGACCCCAGCCCCAGAGCTCTCTTGCTTCTTCCCAGCCGGGACCCACCTTGGCTCAAAGTGAGTCTGTGGGGTTTTGGGCGGCGGGAACACCCGCGTGAGCCAGGAGCCCTGCTGTGCACAGGTCCAGCCCCTCCCTCCCGCCCTCTGCTCAGGCAGCCTCCCCTTGAGCCCCTCACACACAGCTTCCCCCGCCCTGAGGCCTCAGCCCTGGGTCCACAGGGGCACCTGTAAAGCCACCTTCCCCTGGGCATGTGTATGGGGGGGTCTGGGGATCTGGTGAGGCCTGGTGCTGCCGGAAGGGAAAAGAGACCCCGGCATGTGGCGAGGGGGGACCCTATCAGCACCACTTTGGCGGGAAGAGGTAGCCCGGCGGCACAGCCCGCAGCGGGGTGGAGGCAGTGCGGCAGCCTCTGAGGACACCAGGGCCGGGATCTGCATGTCCTAAGCCCAGGGAAGGCGGTGAGCACATCTACCCGGGGGCCGGGCGGGAGTAGGGCTGCCAGCGCCACCCTCACCTTCTCCTTGGACACATGGTGGGAGAAGGGGCAGGTCCCATCTGTCTTCTTGCAGGTGCCCCGGACAAACCTGCAGCACCAGGAGAAAAGGGTGTGAGGAGGGGCCGGCAGGGACCGAGAGCAGGGCCTGCTCAGAACCTCCCCCAGCCCCACGGTGAGGGCAGGAGGGCACCTGGTGCACACGGCCACCTTCTCGGGGTCGTGGATGTAGGGGCAGCGCTCGCCGCGGTTGCACCTGCCGAAGCGGTTGTAGTACATGCAGTACTCCTTCCTCTTCTCCCTCCGCTGCCGTGCCTGACGGATGATGGCCAGGCTGCGCTGCACGGCCCGGCTGTGGGCAGGGAGAGAGGGGCATGAGCCCGAGGGCGGGCAGGGAGAGAGGGGCATGAGCCCAAGGGCGAGCAGGGAGCCCACCCACTGCCCGGCCCGAAGGAAGTACCTGGCCAGGGAACGGCTACAGCTGCCTGCAGGGTCCAGCCGGCCTGTGGGGAGAAAGGCCTGAGTCACAGCAGGCCACAGCCTGGCCTGCACATCCTTTCCCTGCTGAGCCCTTAGCCAAGGCCCTCTGGGGTCCCAGCACTCAGCTCAGGCACAGCCTCCCCTCCCCACAGTGGGTCAGAGGCCCTCCTGGGCCCTGCCAGGCCCCGCTGGGGACACAGCACTGAGGGTGGGAAGCTGCTAGGCCTGGTACCCAGCTCCTCTCCAGGGCAGGGGTTGGGCAGGCCTCCTGTCCATGCCCTCAGAGCTGGCAAAGCCAGGAAGCACCCATGGAGGGCTCAGCCACGTGGCCTGGTGCTGCCCGTCCATGCCTGCTGCCTCCCTGGCGAGGCTCCCCAGGGCCACACTCTACTGGCTGAACCTCCCCTGCTGGCTTCCTCATGCCCCCGGGTGCCCACCCTGGGCCGAGGCAATGACTGGCCCGTGGACGCTGCTCCTGGCTCTGTCCTCAGCCCTGGCCACAGGGAAGCTGCCCTGTAAATAGCGCAGCCACTGACAGCAACACCTCCCTCTCCAGAGCCTGGCCTGGGGCCTGTGGGGGCCCTGCGGGATTGCTGACAGGGCATGAACATGGCCCACGGGCACCTGTGACCAGGCCTTTTAGGAGTAAGAGCAGTTTCTGATTTCTAGAGGGTTGTAAAACAAAAACTAAAGAAATGCAGTGGAGAAGGTGCTGGGGCGAAGCCCGGTCGGTGGAGGCTTCTGCCCACTGCAGCTGTGGGCTCCTGGGGAAGGGATCTGCCCCTGAGGCCCTGGCTGGCCCTGGCAGATCCTGGCGGTGCCTGCTGCTCTGAATTTTGGAGGTGCCTCATCAGATGCTCCTCGAGTATGAGGACCACCCCAGCCTGCACACCACGGCCTGAGGGGCGGCGCTGGCGGGAAGGGAATGGACCCTGGGGCTGGACACCATCAAGCACTGCGAGGCCTGAGAGCCAAGAGGAAGAGGCAGGGAGGGGCCCCGAGTGCAGGAGGGTCTGCTCTGGCGGCACAGCCCTGCCTGCCTTTTACAGACAGAGGTCACCCCCAGGATCACGGGGTGGGCAGGGCAGGACAAGCCTGCTGAGGGCGGCTTTCCCGGGTTCCTCAAATACACACATGACCCTACCCAGACCAGATCCGATTTCCTGCAAGGCAAATGCTGAAATAGACACGATGGTTAAGAGGCAGAGGTGACATCACTCAGAAATTCTGGGAACCTGAGGTGGTGACAAAGCCATCCTGGTTTAAAAAGGGATGTCCCACAGCTGCCCAGCCCTGCCCCACTCTGAGCACCAGAGAGCAGCCTTGTCTTCGCTCTCCCAGGTTGCCCAGTGCCACAGGCTCCCGCCTGAGGACCCAAGGCTTCCGTTCCTCTGCACCCCCAGGCTGGAGCCTCCCACACTCCTCACTTTGTGCTTTGCATCCAGCCCTGTGCTCGCTGGCTGGGGTCGGTGGTGCTGCTGCCCTTTGCCCTCTGGGACCCTGCCTACTGCCCCACTCTCAGTCCATCTCAAGTTTCAAAGGGCAGCTCCAGAGCTGAGTGGAGGCCCCGGCTGGGGCAGAAGCAGGAGCTAGAAATGGTGCCTGGGGCAGTAAGGGGGCGCTGAGGAAGGCAGAAACTTGGGGGGTGTGGGGAGGCCAAGGGCAAAGGGACGGTGATGAGGGTCTTGGTGCTGGGGGCTAATGCGGGAGGGGCTCAGGGCAGCCTCTGTTCTCGGGCTGGGACAGGACGCTTGTCTTCGAGTGGGCAGCAGGCCCCCGTCCAGGCAGCACGGGTGTGCCCTTGCACCTGCCAGCCGGTGCGGTGAGGGACGGGCAACGTGGCGGCCTGTCGGCGGTGCTGGTTCCTGGGCTCTCACACCGGCTGCCGGTGACAGCACAGCGCCATCTGCTCCTGGCCAGGGACACGCTGGAGTCACGTGCCTGCCTGGCAGGACCGGGGTGCAGGGTTGTTACTTCCCTTTCCACTCTGTGCTCTTTAAAAAAAACACCAGCCTGAGGCTCACGGCAGGAGTTCTGAGAAGAACAGGAGGCACTTTTTCAAATGCTTTGCAGTGTTAAAAAATGCACATAAAGTAGCTGGCTGGGAAAGAGGCAAGGGCTGCCTGAGAGGTGCTAAAAAGTTCAACTGAATAACCCCCAGCAACAGCGAAGGCGCCATGCATTCCAGAGAACCTTCACTTCCCCAGGACCTTCCTAGAATAGACATGGCCCCCGCCAGCCCCCTCCTGACATCGGGCACTGCTGATGTCAGGCTCTGCAAGGCAAGTGGGATAGGGGCCTGCGGTCAGGGCTTCCTCGGCACCTCTAGCCCGTTCAGGCCAGCACCCCCTGGATGGCTGCTGCCTGGCCCGAGGGACAACATCCATGACAAGCAGGGCATGTAGGCAGCCCCAACCCCCAGGCCGGCCCTCTCCCAGGCAGTCAGGCAGAGCTGCACCAAGCCCTGGTCTGCTCACAGCACACCCACCAGGTCCTCCAGGGCACATCCATCTGCCACATGGAAGCTGCACCCTTGGCAGAAGGCGGCCAGCAGCAGAGGACGCCCCAGGAGAGGCAATGTCGGGGCATGCGGATAGGGCCTTCCTCATCATCCCAGGGAGGTTGGGCAGGTGACGAGCAGGGGAGGTGAGGTGTGCAGATGTGCGCAGAGGCCCCACGTGCCAGGAACACTGAGCAGCTGGCCCGCAGCAGGGAGGGCCATGGCCACAGGTGCCTCACTCTGGCCTGGGGGCTTTGGGGACACAGAACCAGCCAAAGCCAGCCCTGTGGCCTGAGACAGCCCCCCTACAGGGACCGTCAGGCTCTTGGTGGCCACACATGGGCCCTGACCATTGGGTACTCACACCGGAGTATGTAGGGAGGGGCCCTGGAGCTCAGCCCTTCAGGTGGCAGGCGGACCGGGAGGAAGGGCTGGGCTTCAGGGAGCAGGGAAGCTGGAGTAGAAGCCACACTGTCCTCTGCCATCAGGGGCCCAGAGCCCGGGGGTCAGCCAGGACAGCACCCGCACCCCTTCCAAGAAGGCTGCACTTTTTTGTTGAAGTCAAATTTCTGCTGACACTAGAGGAGAAAATTTATTTCTTTAATTATTATTCCTCTAAGTGGGCCGATCAGCAGTATCCCACAGCTGGGAGCCGTCTACCTTCCTCACGGTGAGGCGGGACTGGTGGGGGCCCAGGCAGCTGGAGCCGTGGCTTCGACTGCCGACCCAAAGGGCGGGTATGGGTTCCCTGGGTGCTGCACAGCCCCAGGACTGCCACCGTCGCCACCAAGGCTGGCCAGCAGGACACCGGCAGCCCTAGCCCTACCTGACAGCAGGTGGGACCTTCCCAGGGACAGAGGTGGGAGCAAGGAGGCCCCAGGACCCCCGCCCACCCTGGCTGACACCGGCCTCTGTGCACCATGTCCTCCTTGCTTGCATTGCTGAGGCTGACCGAAGCAGCTCTGGGTTGCTGCTGGTGCAGGGGTGAGATGGGCCCAGAAGGGCTGGGGGGACCAGAATGGCTCTCAGATGGCTCTGGGGCAGAGGAACGGCCAACAGAGGCAGGGGCCAGTGGGCAAGAGTGGACAGGATGAACTGCGCACATTAAGGTGACGTCAGGGGCTCTGCGCCCGCCGGGACTCTGCCATGTGTGTAAATGGGAAGGCGAGATTCTGCGGAGCTCAGCACTTGGCACTGGCAGGGAGATGCAGCAGCGCCGCAGCCTCCCAGGGAGGAGTGTGGCAGCCCCTCCCTCTCCTCCCCACTGCTGAGTGGCTGGCCATACACTACGTCCTTCCCAGAGCTCAGACCCTGAGCCGTCCAGGTGGTGGGCACCGTGTTTAAGGGGCCAAGTGCAAGCCTGCCACCTGCCTGCTGCCTGCCACAGGCGTCTCGTGGACACTGAAGGATGGGAGGAGCCGGGGCACCCGGTACACCTTCCCCCACAGGCCCACCCAGCCCAACACACGTGGGCCGCAGGACCCCGCTGAGGGCTGAGATGGACCCAAGCCACAAGCCCCTCCGTGGGTCCCACAGGTGCATGGTGTGTGAGCCTGAAGATGGGGGAGAGAGTCCCGAGGACACACCGAACCTGGTGTGAAGACGCGGGGCCGGCCTCGGCACTGTACAGGGAGTGGGAAGCAGCTACTGCGGGGGGCGGGGGGGCGCTCCCTGAGGGGGTGGGTCCCTGGAACGGGCTCTGCTCTAGAAAGGACAGGGGGCATCCCCTCCCAAGCTCCAGCTTTCACAGAGCAGGGCAGGGCCTACTGACTGACTGCCCGCCCCGGCCGCCTGGGGCTCTCGGGGACATCAGGACGTCATGGTCTCCACGGCTGCTGTCTTGGCCCTTAACTGGCAACCTCAGTCAGCACCATCATCATTACTACCAGGAGCTTTCTGAATGGGGCGCGGTGGTGCCAGGCAGATGACCCCGCCCTGCCGGCTGTGCATAGGGTCCTGCGATGCCTGGTGATGCCCCGCACGCGCCCGCCCGGGCCTCCACACGGCCGCCTGGGGACGTCCTTGCTGCTCCCAACCCTTCTGGCCTCCTCTCAGGTCTTAGCTCATGAGAAAAGCCTCCCTGACCGCCTGACTGGACACAAGTCTGCGTAGTTACACCTCTGGGCCCCAGGAATCCTCACTCGTGTTCAGCCTGTGCCTCCACCTGCACTAGGACATCAGAGGCAGCATCCGTGGAAGGTGCAGGACACCCTCCCACCCAGGCAGGCAGCTGAGGGCTTGGGGTGCCCTTCCGTGGGCAGAGGGATCAGCCCAGCTACTCTGCCCGCTGCCTCCAGGACCAGAGAGGAAAGCCAGTGCAGGGACCGCGCCTGCAGGGTCAGTGCGCTCAGGACCGCCCCAGCTAACATGGGGCTTAGCTTCTGCTAAGGAGGCCCCGGGGGAAGGTGGGACCAGCTGGCATGAGCAGAGAGAGGCCACCTCTTGGCTCCATCCCGGGGGGTCCAAGCACGGTGTCTTCAGAGCACCTGCTGCCAGCCCCAGGAGCTCCTCTGCTCAGGCTCCCTGTGGGCCACATGTCTAGTGGCTGCTGGACGCCACAGACATCTGGGACATGCCTTGCAAGAGACTGGGCACGGGCTTCTGCTTCACTCTGGGAGGCGCCTGCTGGAGAGAAACCCGAGGCTGCTGCCCTCCACAATACCAACAGCTGTGTGTAGGGCCCCATGGACCACCAAGCTCTGGGGTCACAGGTAATCAGACCAGGCCTTGCTGGGTGACAGGAGGACCTGTCCCCCAACCCATGGCAGCATCCCCCAGAGGCGGAGCCTCACCAAGGCCCCCATGGTCTGAGTCAGCTCCTGCACTGATCACCAGGGTGAAGCAGAGGTGAGGCCACATGCACAGATCACACGGCCCAGTCCCTCAAGGCACATGCAGGGGTCACACAATGCCTAGGTGGGGACCCAGGGCTTCTCACCAGATCCTCAGCGAGCGGGGGCTTATTCCTGCCCAGTTCACCGGCCCCCCAGCCCCAGCCACCAGCTGCAGGCACGGCACGGGCACTGGCCAGCCAGTGTGGCTCGGAGAGCCCTATGAGGCAGGTGCCAGGGCCCCCGTGCTGCTCCTTGGGAACACATGCCCAGTGCCCCTGCATGGGAAACAGCCTGGAAGCCCCTGGAGCCCAGAGATGGATGCTAGGAGCAGAGCCTGGCAGGGCGGCCAGTGAGGCAGGGCGGCCAGTGAGGCTGGCTTCCAGGGAGGGATGCCCCCTGCCTCTCCTCTGACCCCCGCAGACCCTGCCCTCAGAGTATCCCTCCTCCAGGTGCTGAACCTGCTCTCCCTCCAGGCCCCGGTGGGTTGGGGAGCTGGCACTGCCCAGCCTCTGCAACCTCAACAGCACTTGCAATCTCCCCACATTTTTTTTTGATGGACAAGAAGGGGTAAAATTGGACTGAAACCAAAATATTTTTCTAGTTAATTTGTAGGATAAGTGAATCCAAAGCATTTCCTTCTCCTGAGCCTGTTTCCCTGGGCTGGGAGGGTGCGAGGCGGCGGCGCCAGCTGCCTCCAGACACAGTTGTCGAGGCGTTGCCAATGCGATTACGGGCACCGCGGCCCCAGGTGTGCGCTCGCCCGGGCGTGTTTACCGTACCCGGCCTTACCCTTTGTCCAAAAGCGAGACACGGCACTAGTGAGCAACTCTCCCCCACCCCACGGAAAATCGGGCTGCTCAGCCAGGCAAGCTGGTTACCACTCCAGGGCCCTTCCCGGGGGATGGCAGAGGAAGGCCTCCTGGCACCCTCCAATCTCTGGCTGCCCTGTCGCTCCCACTAGGGATGGCTATGAAGGCACTGGGTGTATGAAGAGTGAAATGAACTCCCAGGCTGGGACGTGACCCATTTGGGAAGAGCTTGTTTGGACTGGCTCCCTGGAAGCATGAGGTCCCTGATCACCTCCCCAAGACAGGGGCCTGAGCCAAGGCCTGGAGTAGCCATGGCATGTCAGAGGTCAGGGTGTCTGGCCTGCAGTGCCCACCACACACTGGTTGGACGGTGTCATCCCCCAGCGCCCCCGCCCTCACCTCTCACCTGTGCGGAGGAAGGGCCTGTTGCCCGCATCACCAGGCTGGCCAGAGGTCTTGGAGAGCTTGTTGGCAGACACTCTGTAGAGGACCCCTCCGATGCAGCGGTAGCCTTTGCTCCGCCACTGAGGGGAGCCTGGTTGGGCTTTCCCACCCCCGCTGGCAACGGGCCGCAGGCGGTTCAGCACCAGGGACCTGCAGAGACAGGGGACACCCGTCAAACCTGGCCCCAGGACAGACCACAGCTCTGGTGTTCAGTGCCAGGGGCCAAGCCCAGGCCCAGCCTCCCAAGGGGGGACAGCAGCACTCACGGTGGGTACACACTGCAGCTGGGGCGACCACGGGCCACTGGCCCAGCTACCAAGAGACCTCTGTCCCCCACCCACCCCCAACCTTCGCAGCTGGGGCAACCACAGGCCATCAGCCCTGCTGCCGAGAGACCTCTGGTCCCCAACCCCCACATCAGGGACATTTTGGCTGTCATCAGGGAACGCTGACAAGGAGTCCCAGGAGGTGGCGCCCCCAACCCCACTCATGAGGTTGAGAACTCATGAGCCTTAAGAGCCACAGTGAGGGAGCAGCATCCTCCTCCAGTGCACACCTCTCCCGTGGATGTAACAACCCCTGGGCCCTGACCACCTGGCTGTGTGCTGCAGGGTAAGCGTCCCCGGTGCTGCAGGGCAGAGGGGCTGCAAGGTGTCCACGTGTTGATGAGAAGCACAAATGGCCCTTGGCACCTGGGCTGAGGCTCCCCTTGAGTCTGCTTCAAGGCTGGGGCTGTTTCTACCAACGTGGCCCCGGCGCATGCCATCCTGGCCTTCAGGACCACAGACATCATAGGGTCAGCAGGCTGCCCTGCCTCTTCTCCCCTCCACCCGTCCTGCCTCCCCTTCACCCACAGCTCAGAAAGCCCTGCACTGAGCGTGCACAGGGGCAGCCTCACAGACCCCGGCCAGGCAGGCTGTTTGGGGAAACGCTGATGTTACCTCAAGTCCAAGGGCTGAAGAGGCCGGAACAGTCCCTGGAGTTAGCTGAGCCAATGACCCCGGTTAGAGGAGGAGACCGAGGCCAGTGGACCCTGAGCCCTGCCAGCCCCCACTCCTGCCGGATACCCCACAGCTCCTGCGGAAGCCCAGGGACACAGCAAGACAGGAGCGGGCAAGCAGCCCCAAGCTGGGGGCTCAGGGCCTGGCATAGGCCTCTGCAGGGCATGGGGCTGCCAGGGTGCACTTCAGCAGTGGCTTGCTCATGCAAATGGAGCTTCATTCCACATGAGCTCACACTATGCTCGGGCTGCCATGACCCGTGAGCTGGACGCCACGCCCCCAGTAATCTGGGCAGGCGTGTGCTGGGCCATCCCTCCCAGACAGCCATGGGTAGGCAGGCGGCAGAGGGACCAGCCAAGTGGGAGGCGTGGATGGGCAGGTCAGCCCTGGTGCTGGGCTGTGCCCCACTTTATGCGCCCCATGCCACATGGGTCCCCTTGGCCCTGTAGCTGCCACAGGCCCTTCTGCTGTAGAATACACAGGCCCCAACCCTGCCACAGCTGCACAGGCCCCTCTGCCGTGGAGTACACGGGCCGCAACCCTGCCACAGCTGTATAGGCCCCTCTGCCATGGAGTACACGGGCCCCAACCCTACCACAGCTGCACAGGCCTCTCTACTGTGGAGTACACGGGCCCCAACCCTACCACAGCTGCACAGGCCCCTCTGCCGTGGAGTACACGGGCCCCAACCCTGTCACAGCTGTAGGAGACCTTTTTCCAGCTGGTCTTGGTCGGGGTGGGGTGCCTGTAGACCCAGGCATGCGGCATGCATAAAGGTGGGGCTCACTTGTCTGGCTGGATGGGGCAGGTGCAGGCGGACAGCAGCATAGCCCTCAAAGCCTCCTTCAAGGAGCCAGCAGACCTGGGGGTACTGGGAATGGGGCAGCCTCGATGTCGGGTTCAGCCGTCATCCCCACCTCTCAGCGCCACAAGCCCTCCGGGCCTTGGTCTCTCCACCTGCAAGCTGGGGTAATTCTTGGCAGCCGGGGGCCTCCAAAGGCCCATTAGAGAGAGAATGGGAGCAGAGAGAGCCCGGCGCCAGGGACTGGAGCTGCAGTGTAAGTACAAGCACGGCGGCCAGAGCACTTAACCCAGTTTCCTTTAATTAAAATTCAAGTTCACAAACACCAATCTTGGCGGGAAAGAGCCCACCAAGGGGTCTAGCAGTGCTGAGTGGTTTGCTGGCCCCCGCCTCCCACCCATCCTGTCTGTGCCCTGCACACTCCAGCTGCCCCCTGGGCACTGTCTGGGTCAGAAGGTGTGCGTCCTGCCAGCCAGACTCAGACCCCCAGCCTCTCATCAGACCTTGGGGTCCCACTGCAGCCCTGGCCTCTGGGCGCCTGCAGGCCCAGCAGGTGCATGTTCCGTACCTTCGCCTTGCCCTGGCACCAGACCTGGTGGAGGGCCAGGCCAGGTGGGACCTCCTGCACCAGCTTCTCAGCTGGAGAACCCCGTCAGCCCAGGGGGCTCAGAGGCAGGTTCTGACCTTCCACAAGAGCTATGGCCACTGTCCGAGGGACACTCAGCTTGACCCCAAATCCCACCGTCAGGCTGAGCCCAGGGCCCTGGCCACTACAGCTGGCTCAGCCGGATGCTGGCAGGCCCCTGGGACAGCCTCCACACCGGCCCTTCAGCACACAGAGGCCTCAGGGGTCTTACTGCCCACAGGGCAGCTGCTCCTTCCTCCGCCAGCCCAGGGCTGGGAAGCACTGGGAGGGTGAAGAGGCTGGTGGCCAGGGTGCACTGGCCACTCACAGAGCCTCTGGCCATCACACAATTGGGGCCAGGGCGAGGGGCCACTCAGGGCCAGCCTGAACTTCCTCCTGGGAGCCCGCAGCCCCCTGGCTCTGGTGAGTGGCTGCACACTCGGGAAAAACACCCAGTCCTGCATACCCGACCCTGCGCACAGCAGAGGCTGGATTCAACCCCAGCCGCCACAAAGCGAGAGGGACAAGCAGGCAGCAGAGCTGACCAAGCTCTCCGCCTCTGGCCAGGACACCCTGAGGAGACAGCAGGGAGGGAGGCCTGGAACCCAGGCCTGCAAGGAGCCACCTGCAGGAGTGTGCCCCTGACTGAGGCTCAGATGAGCACAGGCCACCCCCACTCCCTTTGTGGCTCTCCAAAGGCACCCGGGGAAGGACGAGGCCTAGCTGTAGCACCTGCTCCCCTCCCTCAGGGGCAGCCACAGCTGGCCAGGCCCAGGGAAGGGCTGGTGGGGGCAGAGGCACAGGGCCTCTGGGGGTCAGGGAGCACTGGAAGCTTCTAGGACCACCCTACCCACCAGCGCTGCCCTCAGCTCGGTCTGGCTAGGCGCTGTGGCGGCCATGTCCCTGCTCATTCTTATGGATAAACACGAACAATTAGCTTGTCCCCTTCTCTTTTCTCCTAAAAACACAACTTACTGGAGTTGGAGGGCACCCATAGGACGTTCACGGATCTGGGCAAAATGGGGTGGCAGGGGCCAAGCTGCCCCAGACTCTGTGCCTGCTCTCCATGCCTGAGAATGTTCCCAGCCCCCCGCCACCCACCACCCACCACCCACCACAGCCTCGGAGCCCAGGGTCTCGGGAATGGGGCAGGGTGTTTCCCAGGGCTCAGTACATCCAGCCCGGGAGCCTCACTCCGAGAAGCTGCATCCTGGGAAGATGCTGTGGCGGAACCTCAGGGCCTGTGCAGGTTGGCGGGGGTGACAGAGAGCTGTCCAGGGTTGCCCTCGCCCCTGACCTCACCCTGGCTGCCTGGCTGGCTTTAGAACCTGAGGCAGGAGGGTGCTGGGAGGGCGTGGGGCGAGGGCCTTGTAGCATTTTCACGCCCGTGGGTGTCACAGCACTCCAGTAAATTGTGACCCTAATGGAGAGGACGGCCTTTGGAAACGAACTGCATTGAGAAGGGGGATGAAATTAATGAGATACTAGCAGGGCCAAGGACCCGGAGCGCGCATCTGCCCTCACGGCAAGGCTCTGTAATTCCTTTTCTGCAACGGGAGCTGCAGATCTAAAGGCCTCTCCCCTCCGTCCGGCAGGCCCACGCCGCCAGGAAATTTCATTAACGCTGGAAAATAGGAAAGGTATTAAGCGTGGATAATGAAGGCCAGGGAGGGAACAGTGCCTTAAGATAGTCTTCTTTCTCGCCTTTGTAATGGGAGGCATGAACTTTCCCTTCAAATCCATTTCTAATCCATTTGAAATACTACAGCAAATTATCTTTCCTTCAGCCCGAAAGCGGCCAGCCAATTTACTCCGAATAGAAGTGACAATGCCCCAGGATTTATCACCATAACCTTGACTACACCAGGGCGAGGCTGGGCCTCCCCTCTCCCCCCTGGGGGGGCACGAAGGCCAGGAGGGGGAGATAACATTTTAAATGAAAAGCAGCGGTAATGGGGAGAAAGACACACACACCACAAAAGTGGGTTTATAAAGAAGCTGTCTGTGCAGCACAGCCTGAGGAAGAACCAGAAACTTCCAGGCCACAGGCTGTCCGGGCTGGCGAAGGGCAGCGAGGGCGCCTGGAGGGCTGGGCCCAGGACCCCCTGTCTCTGAAAGCCCCTGTCTGCCTCAGCCTAGGCCCCTCTGTCCTGCTGAGTGCTGCCAGCCCCGCTGGGCACAGGGAGCAACAGTAGGGCCAGGCAGACCTCGGACCCTCGACCCCCAGGGACTCCTTCCGCCTGTCCCGGGATTTCAGTGGCGCTGGGGTTCTGGGCAAGATGGAAGAGAGGCTTGCTCTGAGTTCTTGGTTTTCCTGAAAGCCCAGGGGCAAACCTGGCGCAGGCCTTGCCGGTATCCACAAGGCATGCCCACGCCCAGCCTGCCAGGTGCCAGCCTCCCGGGCCTGCAAGCCCTGGCCTGGGCCACTGCTGCCAGGTAGCCCACGCAAGGACTTTGAGGGCCAACCCTGGACACCCACTCTCTACCCGTTCCCTGAGGGCATGGCCTGTGGCAAGTCAGAGCAGCCCCTGGCCGTGTAGCATGGGCCATGCAGGCTGAGAGGGGCCTCACCCGAGGCCACGTCATGGCTCCCGGGCACAGATGCGCGCACACGTAGACCAGACCAGTGGCCTTGAGGCCGGGGCAGTGCGTGAACAGCACACAGTACCCATGCACTGCCTGCCCCAGGGTGACAGCCTCAGCACTCACGCTCCCAGTAGCAGAAGCCCCAGCTCAGCAGAAACACATGTGACAACCGCCGTGGCTCCTCAGACAAGTGCAGCCCTCTGAGCACTCTGAGCACCTCAGACCCCGCTCCTCGCTGTTCGTGCTGCCTGCGGTGTCTCCATGCCACGGGACCCAGCCTCAAGACCAATCAGAGTGCTGGGCCTGGCAGTCGGTGTGACTGCGGCACAGTGGCGTGGTGGGCAGGCCGGGAAAGGGGCCCGCTCTCCTGACTCAGGTACAGGCGGTGCAGGGACTAGGGGAGGCCTCCTCTACCCTACAGCCCCAGGAAGCAGCCCAGCCCCCAGGATGCCCTGGCCAGACACGTGCTGGTGGGACCAGAGGGTCCAGGCCACAGCCAGGCAGCTTTTAAGCCTGGAAGCTGTCCTTCCAATTCCCCAGTCCCACAGCACCTTCAGGCATACGCTGCCCAGGACGCCCTCCCTAAGGCTCTGTGGCTTGTTCAACAGGGGGGGTCTTCCAAGGCCTGGGGTCATGTGGCCAGGGGTTCCAGGCCTAGGCCAGATTGCAGGCAGCCCAGGGAAGGCCAGGCCTCTCCGGAGCATCCTCCCAACCCAGCTCCTGGGGCCAGTGCTGCCACCTAGGGCTGCACAAAGGCCAACACAGACCAGAGGGGGACCAGAGACCCTCAGCTGGAGAGAGACGCTGACGGGAACCAGGGGCTCCTTCCCCACAGCCCCTCAGCATCCTTCCCTCCCACCCTCCTGAAGTCCCCATGCCAGTCTCGGGAATATCCCCCACCCAAGAGAGCCCCTGAGAACTCCGTCAGGTTGTGTCTGTGCTTGAGGAGAAGCCCTGGGAACAAAGAGGTGGCCCTGTGCCCAATAGAGGGGAGAGCTGCTCAGACCCTGCAGACCTGCCAGGGGCTCACGGCAGGGAGAGCTGGGATTTAGTTTTCTTCCTGCTAAACACTGCCACAGGGTGGAGCTGGCGAGGGAACATCAGACACTGGAAGAGAAACCAAAGGCAGAGAGGGACAGCAGGGATCCTCTAGGACCCTCAAGTTGCTGCCCTGCACCTTCCACTGCTGCCAATCCAGGTCCAATCTTGTCTGTTAAAGGTAGGCAGCCCCAGCTGGCCCTCCTGCTCCCACAGCCAGGCCCAGGAGCCAGCTCCAGCCAGCAGTTCTTCCCACGAGGGGCCCTGTTAGCTTCTACTCGGACCCGCTGCCCAGGGCCCTCAGCCTCATCTCTGACAGAAGTCCCACTATGAGACAACACCCAGGTCCTGCACATGCCACTCAGAGCCCCAGGCCCACATGAGCCAGCTGGGTCACCGCCCTGGTTCACAGCTGAAAATGGGGCTGCACCCACCCTGCCCTGCCAGTTGGTTTGAGAACTGTACATCTCATCAAGGCCCTGCCAAGACCCTGCAGTGGGTCCCCCGTTCTCATGATGACCATGTCAGAGGCCCTGCGGGGCCAGGTACTCAGGTCCTTGCTGGCCATGGCCCCTGTGCTGCCTCCCTCCAGCCTAGAACTCCAGTCCCCCTAGGAAGTTCCTGTTTCTGGAAAGCACCATGCCCCCTCCTGGCGCCAGGTCTTTGCACATGCTGTCCCTCTGTCCAGATCCCAGGGCAGGCCTGAGGCCAAGCGCAGATGTCACAGCACTGGGGAGGCTAGCCCTACCTACCACTGGGGAAGCTGAACACAGGGACCCCCGTACCTGCCGAGACCGTGGCTGTGCCCCTGGCCTCAAGATGTGCTGGGCACGCAGGGGTTTCTGTAAATGTGTGTTGCGAGAACACACCTGAGTGTGTGCCACTCTGGGGCTCCGCGTGGGGTGGGGAAGCGTCAGGAGGCCTGGGTCAGTTACAGACACTCAGGAAGGAGACCTGTGGCAAGGAGGTGTCCAGCAGTCGGGAGATGGGCAAGGGGGCTTGGTCAGCAGATGCAAGCAGCGGGCTCAGGCAGAAGGGACAGGAGCTGGGAATGCAGGCTGGGGCGAGATGGGTTCTCTGAGAACAAAGGGAGCGGCGGGGCTCAGGGAGGAAGGCAGGGTACTATCTCGGCTACTGAGAGCCCCGAGGAGGGCAAGCCTGTCCCTGCCTCCCTGTGACGATGGCCAGGGTGCTATGGAGATGACACGGGGACATGCAACGTGCAGATGTAGAAAGACCTTCGGGGACACAGGTATGGTAGCGGCAGGAGAGGCCGAGGGCTGAGTGAGGTCTCAGCCTGGCCGCGGCAGCCAGAAGAGGCAGAAGCGCAGAAGCAGACACCAGGCCGTGGGGACACGACCTCCAGGCCTCCTCGGGGTTGCACCCGTGTGTGGGCCGGGGACCTGGCAAACGAGGCCAGACCGCCCGGGCCAGCGGCGACATGCAGGAGACAGGCAGGCCAGCTGGGACACAGAGAAAACAACAGGGGAAGCATTTTTCAGGAAATGGAGCACAATTTCTCGAAGCTTGGAGCCCAAGCGGGGAGTGCGAAGTCAGCAGAAGAGGAGCGGCCGGGGGAGGTGGCGCCGCAGCAAATCCCCAAGTAGGTCAGGCAGAGCCTCGCCGTGACAGGCACTAAACTGCTTAAGTGGGGCTTTCCACTGGAAACGCTGACGCCCCCATCACAGTGCTGGCTCGGGAGGGCGAGCCTGCGTGTGCGCCCATGGGTGTGCGCATGTGGGGCTGGCTGGAAGCCTGCCTTCCAGCTTCTGGTGCTGAGCTGCTGCAGCCCCCAAGTGGGTTGGCCAGGCTACATGGGACCCTCACCTGGAGAAGCCTAGCCTGGTCAGCCTGGAGCAATGCAGGGGAGGTGCTTCTACTGGACAGGCACTCACAGAATGTCCTGAAGACAGAGCCCTCACCAGCTCCAAGGGGCCGGCAGGGAGGGGCGCGCAGGCTGGACAGAGCAGAGGCATGTGGTGGGGGTGCTAGATGGGCTCCCATCTCCTGGACCCTGCCCCCATGGTTTCGGGGCAGGGCTGGGTGTCCGAGGGCTGGAGGCTGCCAGGGCTGCAATGTGACTACATGGTGGCCACACAGGCCTCACGATGGCTATGGCCACCTGATCTCACAGGAAGGACCCTCCTCCAACCACGTAACTTACTCCTACAAGTCTGGCCCTCCGTCCTCCAAACTCATATACCCAGACCATGGGACCCTCGCCAGCTCCAAGGGTCCCTCAGATACCTGGGGCAGCAGCTGCTGTTTAGCAGGGGCTCCGGCACCACGGCCAGATGGGCTCTCTAGTCTCCTGCTATCACCACCCCCCAACCGGCAGCATCTACCTCCCAGCACGGGGGCCTGCAGAGACCGGCCAGCCCCTGGGCTTTCCGGGATATACCTCCAGCAGGCAGGCAGGGTCATAGGCCTGGGTGAGAGCTGAGAGCCCTGCACCAGAGGCCAGGGGCACCATGAGGTGAAACAGCCATGTGGCCTTGGGGACAGTAGCCTTGTTTGGGGACCCCAGAGGATGGGGACAGCCTTGAGTGGGGCTGGTCCAGCTGAGGCTGGGCAGGGCTGGCTCCCCGGGGCCCTGGGCTGACTTATGGGGCAAAGGCTCTGCTGTGACACCTGAGGACATCCTCAATGGGTACTGCTCCTTCCAAGGGCACTCCTGCCCCGTCTTACCCCAGTAATGAATAAGAAGGATTCAGGAGGCTGGGTGCAGTGGCTCACGCCTGTAATCCCAACACTTTGGGAGACTGATTGAGGTGCGTGGACCACAAGCTTGGGAGTTCAAGACCAGCCTGGCCAAGATGGTGAAACCCTGTCTCTGCTAAATATACAAAAAAATTAGCTGGGCACGGTGGTGGGCACCTGCAATCCCAGCTACTCGGGGGACTGAGGCAGAGAACTGCTTGAACTCAGAAGGCAGAGGTTGCAGTGAGCCGAGATCATGCCACTGCACTCCAGCCTGGGTGGCAGAGCAAGACTCCGTCTCAAAAAAAAAAAAAAAAAAAAAAGAGGAGGATTGAGGGGCGTCCCTGCAGCCTGGCTGGGTGGCAGGGGGCAATACTAATTGCACGGCCTCTGTTACAAACATCGTGCACCATTATGAGGGGCTGGGCTATTTTATGTATTTCATGTGCTCACATCTATTCAATTGGTATTTCGATCAATGGATGCATTACAAGCTTTCCCTTTAAGAGCCTAATAAACAACAAGATGGAAAGTAAAATTCTCCATAAAATGACACTTTTAAAAATCCATTTTAGCTGAAGCTATTGGTGTTTTGTATGGCAGCTGCAAAAAACAAGTATTACTGGGACTTTACAGTCCCATTCTGGAGTGTAGAGTTCATCCGGCAGAGGGGCCAGGCGGCCAGGCGCAGCTGTCCTTGGTGGGCCCCCGACCCTCTGCACCTGTGCCACCCTCTGGGCTGGGTCATCGGCCCAGGAGTCACTCTGCCTGTGCCAGCTACTGAGGGGCAGGCTGGCCAGGAATCCTGCCTAGGCCCTCAAGGACCTCACAGGTCACTGCTGTCTAAAGAGACTCACAGCAAACATCTCCCCACTCCCAGACCCTGGGAAAGCCCCTCCAAAGACCACACAGCAAATCCAGCTCAGCTACCCTGGAGAGGGGTGGTGACCTCAGCAAACTTCGTGCAGCCCTTGCAAGGACAGCGGTATCTACAAAAACCACGGAAAGACCCACAAGCTTCAACAACAAAAATCCACTCGCTTAAGAGGGATAACCAGGAACTAATTATGAAGTCAAGACATGTGAAAACCAACAGCCTTGCAACACACCGGCAAAAACCAGTTAGAACATACAAAGAAAAGCCATCAAAACTCTAAAATAACTTAGGAAAAATTCCACAGCAGGTGTGCCTGACCAACATGTGGAAGCTACAGAGCATGGGTCCCTCTGGGGGCCAAGAACAGGAGGGAGACAGACGGGGCCGGGGCTCAAGGTGCTCAAGTGTGTGTCTGAAATCACAAGAAGGAAATGCAGTTCTCTGATTTGGAGGCTGGCTCCTCGGTGAGGCCGAGAACCCGGCCCAGTCCTTACAAGACTAACACCCTTACAAGAAGAAACAGTGCCACCAGGGGCGCACACCCAAAGGAAAAGCCTCAGGAGAACAGTGCACGCCAGGAACGGAGACCCCACCAGAAAACAGCCTTGCCAACGCCTCGATGTAGCACCCGCTGCCTTGTGAGAAAGTGTTTCTGTTGTCAAAGCCACCCAGTGCAGAGCCTTCCGTGACAGCAGCCAGGCAGGTGGAGGGCCAGCTTGCGTCACTCCACTGCAGTGCCACGCATGGCAGGAACTCGTTCTTTTTCTCTGCTGTGTAGTGTTCCATGATGTGGCTACACCGTGTGTGTCCGCAGTTGACGGGTGGGTGTCTGGGATCTCTCCCGTCTTTGCCAGTTACGAAGCTGCTGTCTTGGGCGTGTCTCTGCGTGTCTGATAGCCCATTTCTGTGGAGTTGCCGCCTCAGAGGGTGATGGACTCTGAGCTGTGGTAGGTGAGGCCAGAACGTTTCCCAGTAGTTGCCCCAGCCTGCAAGCGGCAGTACATGAGCACTGGGGATGTCCCGCAGCCATGGCCAGCATTCGCAGGCCCGTCTCCTGTTCTCGCCATGCTGTGGAGTGTGGGTCCTCATGCCCATCCCAACGGCGGCCACTGCTGGGCATCTTTTTCTTTACTTGGGTCTCGTGGTGGTGCCCTTCTGTAAAGGGCCACTTTGGGTGTTGGCCTGTTTTTTGTGTGATTTGCCTTTTTGCTGATTTGCGGGAATTCGTTTTTGCTAGGGATGTCTTCCACCCCTACACGCCTGCTTGCCTCCAAGGGCTTGCTCTTCCACGGTGTCTGGTTTTCAGCCTTTTCTTTTATGAGTAGTACTCTTTGTGTCCTGTTTAAGAAATATTTGTCTACCCCACATTCATGTTTTCTTCTAAAAGCCTGGATAATTTAGCTTTTACATATTAAGCCTGAGGCTTCTTGAATTAATTTTTACTTATGGTCTGAGGCAGGGGCCACAGTCCTTTTGTCTCCCCATCGAGACGCATGTATTGAAATGAGCCCCTGACCCACTCAGGTCCAGAGGCGCCCACGTCACTCGGGTGAGCAGATGTCTGGGCTGCTCCCAGACTCTTCATCCTCACCACTGACTCACTGGTCTGTGCCCTTCGTCATTCCTGAATGCTCACTCTTCCAGATCACCTTAGAAATGCTGGGCCGGGTTCTCGGCCTCACCGAGGAACCAGCCTCCAAATCAGAGAACTGCATTTCCTTCTCGTGATTTCAGACACACACATGTCATCACATTTACCCTCAATTACCTGTTTGAAGACCCCATCCCCATACGCAGTCACACTGGGGGTTAGCTAGGGTTTCAATCTATGAATTTTGGGGGAGACAATTCAGTCCACGAAAAATGATGAACAAAAGAAGTCAGACACAGAACGGCACCTGCTACACGACCCCATCACCACGAAAGTCACACAGGACAGCACCTGCTACATGACCCCATCACCAGAAAGCTCAGGAACGGGCAAAGCCAATAGGTGTGCAGAGAGAAGAAGAGCAGGTGTTGGTGGGGTAGATGTGAGTGGGAAGGGCCCGAGAGAATCTTCTAGAACTCATGTCATCGTCGGTAGGAAAGGCAGTTCTAAGCACATCAATACGTGAAGTTTCAAGAGACTGACAGATTTAAGTGCACAGAAAAAGCTTCTGTAAAAATCCTCATGAAATTCAAAGTGAGAAAATGACAAAGAGTGACCCCCCTGAACACTCGGAGTTCCATGAATCCACAAGAAACAAGCCAGCTGGAGACAAGTGAACAGGGAACACAAACCATGCTGGACTCAGCCAAGAATTAAAGTTAAGCCTGGATGGTGCCCTCCTCTGCTCTGCTGTCCATGTTTCCGCCCATGGCTGCGGACGCTGACGAGGCCAGGAGGGGCTGGCAGTCCACGCCCCCTCGGCCCCCAAGCCAGTGGCGGCGATGACCCCCAGGACTGCTCATCCGGATGAAGGCACTTCTCTGGGGCGGGCGTAAGACCAGCAATGAGAGGAGCGAGATGGGGCCTGGGTGGGGACCAAGTTGTATCTACCTGGCAAGCCAAATGTCATCCCCTGCAGGGAGTCTTCTAGGCTGCAGACACCAGAGATAGGTTGGAGCTGGGTCTGGTACCTGCCCTCACTGAATCCTACCCCTGCTCTGCCACCTTCCATGACTGCTGGTACCCACTGGGCAGGGGACACCCCAGGTGGGAAGAGCTCAGCCTGGCCCCAGGAAGCTGGGTGGGGTGGGGTGGGGGAGTCCTGGAGGACATGCAGCCAATGGAAAGGAGAGAGCTGGGGTCCCTCAGCCAACTCTTTGCCGGGGGGGGAGCGCAGAGGGGGATGCACCCTCCCACCATGGCCACAGAGCCCCACCCACCACCACCCGGCCCCACCCACCACCCCACCACCACCCAGGTCAGGGGAGGAGCCGGTGGGAAGCAGCCTGGGGCGGGGGAGGGGTGCCTCGCCCCAGTGCCACCCCAGGACAGCCCCCATGGGGCAGAGCACAGAGGGTACTGAGCTGGGGCCATAATTTATGCCCACCCGCCTATGCTTTATGGCTTTCTTAATTCGGCTCCTGCTACTATTAATGTAGTTAATGCTGAGATGATATCTATTTTCTGGCGTCAGGCAGTGATTCATTCAAGCCATTTTTCCGGTGGAGGCTCCCACGCTGTTAAATCAAGCGCCTTGCCAATTAAGTGCTGACTTGGGAAGTGGACGCAATCTTAGCAGACATCCAACCGCAAATTAAACCGCGCCTGACTCTGGGGAGTGCGCGGGGCCGAGGAACCCTTGCTGACTTGCAGGAAAGTCAGGAGAGTGCTGGGCTCATCCCACCGCCGCAGTCCCTGGGCCTGTCCCTGAGCCACGGGTCCCTGGAACTGCGCCCCCTACTCACACTCCAGGCCACACGGTTCCAGGGAAACACCCTCAGACATCCGCGGTTCCTAAACCATGCCCAGCAGGCACCTGATGCACGGCCCTAGCAGGTGCTGGGGGCCAGGGGAAGGGGCCGTGCAGAAGGTGGGTGGGCTGCACGGGGCTCAGTAGCTGCAAGGCCCCCAGGGCCTGGACACTGCGGGAGTCTCACCCACAGCCCCATGTCTGAGGGCTCACACAGCAATACAACAGAAAGGAGGTAGGGAGGCCGGGGTTGAGGGTGGCCAGGCGAAGGACTCCCACCTCAACAGGCCCAGCTCTCCTGAGTACTCCTGTCCCCTGTGGGGGCCTCGGTCCTCTGTCAGGCACTGTCCACATGCCAACTGCAGTGGCCACCCAGGCCCAGCCCAGAGAACCTGCTGCCATCTTCCTCCCCAGTGGGGCACTGGGGCGAGGCAGGCAGACAACACAGCTGCCACAGCGCCTGTTGTTCTGGAAGGGCCCCCAAGTCCGAGTGCAATGCACTGACCCTGTCCATCCGCCAAATACTCAGCCCAGTCCTGAGAGATGAATCATGTTTTGGGGTGAGATCTGGCTGGATACATATTTGAGGAGTTAAATATGATAGTGATGGCCCGGCGCAGTGGCTCACGCCTGTAATCCCAGCACTTTGGGAGGCCAAGGCAGGCGGATCACTTGAGGTCAGGAATTCAAAACCAGCCTGGCCAACATGGTGAAACCTCATCTCTACTAAAAATACAAAAATTAGCTGTGCACGGTGGTGGGCACCTGTAATCCCAGCTACTCCAGAGGCTGAGGCTAGAGAATCGCTTGAGCCCGGGAGGCAGAGACTGCAGCGAGCAGAGATCGCGCCACTGCACTCCAGCCTGGGCAACAAAGCAAGATTCCATCTCAAAAAAAAAACAAAAAAACAAAACACACACCCACACACACACACACACATATATATAGACTATGTAAATGATACTTCACTAACACCTCTAAAACCAAGGCAAAGTGGAATTACAATGGTGTTTAGCTGTGTAAGGCACCAGGTAGCACCAGGTGACAGGGACATTTATTTCTTCCAGTCAGGGGTGGTTTTTCAGTTTCCAGGAATCTCCATGAGTGCCCCTCCCTCCAGGGAGCCCAGGCACCAACTGGCAGACACACGTGTCCACAGCTGGGCACATGGGGCAGGAGGGCCCAGGCACAGGGGGCTCCGCCCTCCCCAGACTGAGGGGAATTCCACGGATCCCACAGGAAACCCAGGGGGCCCTTGGGCTCCCTCCCTGACGGTCCTTGTGCAGACTAAAGGAAGGCTCCCTGCAGATTTGTCACCAGATACTCCCTGCAGCCTGCCCCTGTGATACCACTGCTGGCCCCCAGGGAGCCATGCTGTGGCCTGCGGTTCTGCCGAGGTGGCAGCATCTCACCAGAGAGCTCCTGCGTCCTGTCCCAAGGGCTTGCCCACAACGGGACAGGGACAGTCACTCACAGCTGGGCCTGGACAAGGCTCGCACCCGCCTGACCCCACAGGAGCCAGCCTGAAAGGGCAAAGCAGCATCTTGAGCCCCAGGGCTGAGACGCAGCGTGCCACACTCGGCTTGGGGCACGCACCGCATCACCAGCTCCTTGAGCCAGCTGGCCTGGAGTCATGCATTGGTTACAGTGGGACAGTGAGGACCCCGCTGTCCTAGACTCTCGGGTCCCTCTGCCACCCTTCCCCAGTAGGCCATGCTCACGCAGCAGGAATGGGTGGACTGGGCGGAGCTGTCCCCGGTGTGGTGGGGGAGGCAGAGGCTGTGCAGGGCTGTGGGCCAGGTGCAGGATGGGCCCTAGAGAAGCACCAGAACAGGGCCTGACTCCCTCAGTCCTGCAGGCACAGGACCCCCTCTGCTCACAACACCTACTCCTCTTGGCCTCCCTCTTTGCTAGAAGCCCTCGGCCACGCTGTTCCTGGCAGCCCACCCCATAGGAGCGTTTCCTAAGTGCGGCTTCTTCCCCCAGGGGGAGGGCATAGAAGGAGTGAGGGTAGAGAGAGGCCACACCATAGAAAGATGGGCACACTCATGGAGAGAGGCGATGGAGAAACAGGATGGAAAAACAGATGTGCATGGCACCAAAGGGTGGGGGCCTAAGAGGCACAGAGACTTGGGAGCCAGCAGGCCCCGGTCGGGCGGCAGAGCCTGGGGTGGGGGAGGGGTGTGCTGGCCTTGGTGGCCTCCAGGCACCCGCTCCTCACCAGCCACCCACTGAAAACACTACACTCAGGGGACACACACCACAGACTGGCCCAGTGAGGAAGATCCGGTGCCGGCCACCTCCCTCCTCCCACTGGGGCCTCAGCATCAGGCCACTCCCAGAGCCCCAGCCCGCATCACTCCCACCATCTTGACCCTCGGTCCAGGACACACTGGCCCTGACCCTCTGCAGCACTGACCACAGCACCATCCTGAGCTCCCTGCCAAGAGCAGTCCACTTGCGGGGACAGGGACCAAGCCAGCAAACAGACCTGGACCCAGAGCCACCGCTGGCTTCATGCCCAGCTCCCAAGGGACTGATGTCAGAAGGGCCCCAGGAGGGCCTCACCTCGCACCCACACCTGTGTGGGCATCTAACTGCACGCATGTCCTGCTGGTCCTGCAAAGGAAGAAGGCACCCCTGGCCCCAGGGGCTCCCTCCTCAGGGTCCTGTGTCCTGGGCCCGATCTGCCCTGCCTGCCAGCGAGGGGTGGGGTCTAAGATCCCCAGGAAAAAGTCCCTCTCCCTTTGTATGGAAAAAGTCCCAAAGGATCAGAGGTGTCCCTCAGGGACATCCCTGCCCTGGTGTGGATGCGGACTAGCTCACGGCCTGCAAGACCGGCTCTCCTCCTCTTCCCTGCCCCAAACTACCAAGGCCAAGGCTGCAGGAGGGCTCTGGCCCTTGGCCACACTTGGAGAAGGTGGCGGGTATGCAGGCTCGGGAGGATGCCAGCTCAGCCCTGCTGCCACGGGCTCTGCCAAAGAGTGCAAGTCGAAAGGCCTGCCTGCCTCAAACAAACAGAGAAAGCAAGAAAGCACCAGAGCACACTTTGAAACGACTTCCAAATTAAGAGTTGCATCCATGCTGTCAAGCCCCTGCCAGCAGCTTCTGTGGCACCTTCCGTGCAAAACCGTATCTCAGCCCATTTATTAGAATGATGAAGGCAAAGGGATCTAAAAATTGCACTCCTTCCTTAATGAGCAGCCGAAGGGATCGGTAAGCATAATTTCAGAGGCCAGTAATATTTTATATAATCGCCGAGTGGTTTAAATTGAAAACCCCCAACTGAATCAATATTTACTGCATTGAAACGAAATGAATAGTAATAAGTCACTAAGCTCTCTGTCCTGTTTCATAAAATAAAAAATTATAAAAATGAGCACAGGCACAGGGAGGCCATCACATTAACTTTTACAGCACTTGGGGAGCCGCAGCCGCCTGTTCCCATAAAATAAAACTCTAAAAAACTGCCGGAGTCCTTTCTCAGCACCACGTGGGGAAGCCTGGCAGTGGGAAGGAAGGGGAGCTCTGGGAGGTGTCCCCACTGGCCCTCCCCAGGGCCAGGTTGGGCCCCAGGACCCCACAAGCCATCCATGACTGGTGCCTGCTCACATCCCACAGAGGCCCGGAGAGCGCCCGGAACCCTCCTAGCTCCAGCAGAGACTCCCTGCCACCCTCAGGCTGAACTTCCTGCTTTGATTTATTTACCGGTCTTCTTAAATTCCAGAGCATCTCAGAGCATGAATGAGAAGCCCTGGACCAGCGGCAGCCCTGTGGGCACACCCGCCAGCCCTCCCTCTGAGCAGGCCCCCGGCTCTGGGTGGGAGAAGCACAAACACCTGCCAGCCTGGACAGGCTCCTGCAGATGACCCCGCCCGACAGTGCAGGAGCCTGTGACTCCCCAGCAAACAGGCCCACGCAAAGCCTGAGAAGGTCAGGGCTTCAGAGCAAGCACCAGCCAGGATGGGAGGGAAGCGGCAGGTCTGGGGATGGGGGTGCTGCAGGCAGACACACGAGGGGATGGGAGCACAGGAACATGACCCCCAGCAGTCACCCTGAGACCCTGCACAGGAACAAAGGCCTCATTCCACCAGCGAGGCTGCCTGAGCAAAGGAGAGAAGGGGTTCCTACAGTCAAGAGTGAGGGACAGGCTCCCCGTGGCTCATGCCTGTCATCCCAGCACTTTGGGAGGCTGAGGCGGGTGGATCATGAGGTCGAGATCGAGACCATCCTGGCCAACATGGTGAAACCGCATCTCTACTAAAAATACAAAAATTAGCTGGGTGTGGTGGTGCATGCCTGTAATCCCAGCTACTTGGGAGGCTGAGGCAGGAGAATCAATTGAATCCAGGAGGCAGAGGTTGCGGTGAGCCGAGATCAGGCCACTGCACTCCAGCCTGGCAACAGAGCAAGACTCTGTCAAAAAAAAAAAAAAAAAAAGAGGAGACAGAATACCGGTCACAAACAGGCAAACAGCCTGAGCAGATCTTTCACACAGGAAGACAACAAATGGCCTTACGTTAGCCCCTGAGTAAGTACTCAACATTACGGGACATAGGGAAATGCAAATTTAAACCAAGTGAGAGGCCACACACATGTAATGGAGATTAAAAAGCCAGTAACATCACGTCTGAGGGGAAGAGAAAGGGTCGTAGCACACTGGAAAGCACTTTGGCAATTTCACATAAAGTTAGCACATGTCTTGTATCCCAGTGATCTCATGTACAACAATCATGGAAACACAGGTATACACGAAGAGCTGCAGAAGGACTCAGCAGGCTTATTCACAATCACCCCAAACTGCAAGTGACTCAAGTAAAATTAATAAAGTGTTGAACAAGAAAGAAAGGCTGCCTGACAAAGATGAGAAGTGCATGGGGAAGCCAGCAATGACACGAGCCTGAATCAGGTGCCAAGTGGAGTGAGCCAAACTGGAAGCAATGCAAGAACATTTGACTCCATTTACAGACACTCCAGAGCAGGCAGCTAATCCACAGTGAGAATCAGAGCATAGGATGCTCCAGAACAAACAGCTAATCCAGAGAGAGAATGAGAGCCACAGACTGCTCCAGAGCAGGCAGCTAATCCACAGAGAGAATCAGAGCCACCGACTGCTCCAGAACAGGCAGATAATCCACAGAGAGAATCAGAGCACAGGATGCTCCAGAATAAACAGCTAATCCACAGAGAGAATCAGAGCCACAGGCTGCTCCAGAGCAGGCAGCTAATCCACAGAGAGAATCAGAGCCAGGGCTGCTCCAGAGCAGGCAGCTAATCCACAGAGAGAATCAGAGCCACAGGTGCTCCAGAACAAAGAGCTAATCCACAGAGAGAATCAGAGACACAGGTGCTCCAGAGCAGGCAGCTAATCCACAGAGAGAATCAGAGCCACAGACTGCTCCAGAACAGGCAGATAATCCACAGAGAGAATCAGAGCCACAGGCTGCTCCAGAGCAGGCAGCTAATCCACAGAGAGAATCAGAGACACAGGCTGCTCCAGAGCAGGCAGCTAATCCACAGAGAGAATCAGAGCCACAGACTGCTCCAGAACAGGCAGCTAATCCACAGAGAGAATCAGAGCCACAGGCTGCTCCAGAACAGGCAGCTAATCCACAGAGAGAATCAGAGACACAGGCTGCTCCAGAGCAGGCAGCTAATCCACAGAGAGAATCAGAGCCACAGACTGCTCCAGAAAAGGCAGATAATCCACAGAGAGAATCAGAGCCACAGGCTGCTCCAGAGCAGGCAGCTAATCCACAGAGAGAATCAGAGCCAGGCCTGCCTCTGTGGGCGGAGGCCTCCATCGGGAAGGGGATAGAGAAGGGAAATGGCAACGTTCTTTATCTCAATGAGGCACGTGTTGCGCAGGTGCATGCACTGGGGGTTTCTGTTATTGTTGTTTTTCAGAGTCTTACTTTTTGGCTCAGGCTGGAGTGCAGTGTCAATGATGGCTCATTGTAACCTTGATTTCCTGGGCTCAACTGATCCTCCCGACTCAGCCTCCTGAGTAGCTGGGTACAAGTGCATGCCACCATGCCTGGCTAATTTTTCTTTTCTTTTTTTGTTTAATAAGACAAGGTTTCACTATGTTGGCCAGGCTGGGCTCAAACTCCTGACCTCAGGTGATCCTGACCTCAAGTGGCCTCCCAAAGTGCTGGGATTACAGGCGTGAGCCACCACACCCAGCCAATTTTTCTTTTCTTTTTTCTTTTTTAACGGTATAGACAGAGGTCTCACTACGTTGCCCAAGCTGGTCTTGAACTTGTAGGCTCACCTACCCTCCTGTCTCAGCCTCCCAAAGTGCTGTGATTACAGACACAAGCCACTGCACCTGGTGACTCATTTGTTAGAACTCATAGACTGTTAGATTTATACCTCCCACCGTATGTAAATTCTACCTAGAAAAGAACTATGAACAAATGTGGACCTGTAGTTAGCAGCCCTGCTTTCCTCCGTGGTATCTGTTAACGGTGCTGGAACTTGTGCGCTAGGCCTGAGCAAATGGGCAGACAGACTAAGCGTGATGGCAGGTGCCTCCTCGCTGGAGAAGAACAGGAACACGGGACAGGGGAAGGCCAGCGAACCTGCAGAGCTGGAGCGGAGCTCGTGCTGTCAGGGTTGGGGTGTGGGCGGGAGCAGTGGCAGATGCTCAGTGCCCTGGTTCTGACTCAAGAGGGCAGCAGCATGAGCCCCCAGGCCGGGACCTCAGCACCACTGATACCTGTGACCTCATGACTGTCAGCCGTGGAGAGCCGAGGGCCACTGCACCCCAAGGAACCAGGGTTCTGCGGAGAAACAGCTAACTCCAGGGTGAGCCTGGAGCACCTGCCGTACAGAACGTGAGGACGTGCCCAGGAATGAGGGGACACACCGAAAGGATGCAGGCCAGCCTGAGGTGGTTTCCACCAGACAAGGCTGGGACCAACTGAGAACCAAAATCACAGTCAGAGCAGATTACAGCCTATCAGGTGGAGTAAGACTCCTGAGTCCGCACTGTTAAAACAAATCAACGGCAACTCAGGACAAAAGGGACAGGGAAGGTCGCGACTCGCAGGATGGAAGGAGGGCTGGGAAAGTCGTCCAAGATCTAGAATAAGTACACAGAAGGCCAGTAAGAAATAGGATGCTCCCTCAGTCCTCACCCTTCTCCCCAACAATCACCCAAAGTAACCTGCCCCATAGAAAAACTAACAGACGGCATGACCCAGTGATCAGGCCAACACCGCTGCGCTAGGCAGCCTGAGGCCACGCCAGCGCCGCCACAGCTTTCCCACCAAAAAGGGGAATCTGCATCTTAGCACAAAACAACATCAGAAAAGCCCAGTGGAAGGAAAAGTCCACAAAATAGCTGGCCTCTCCTGGACAGACTCCCAGCCCTCTGGCACTGGAGAACTGCACATGGTCACAGAGACACCCCCAGGCTCCAGGGCACCAAGGCTCCCGCTTCTGTGCAAAAGCTCATCTAAAACGGCAGAGAAAGCAATACCACAAATGTGAAGAAACAGAACATAAACTAGAGAGTTTCAGTAAGGGAGTCCTGGGTATTACTCCTGCAACTTCTGTAACTGTAAAAGTGTATCAAAACAAACTTATCCTGAAAAATTAAATGCAAGAAGCTAGTAAGAGAGGAAAGAATAAAGAGCCCAGGAGCCACACAGCTACTATCCTTCCTCCCAGGGGTTCCCAGAACAGCCAGGACAGGGGGACTCGGTACCCAGGCCTGCCCCAAGGCTTCTGCACTCACCTGTCCACCAAGTGACACCCCTTCCCAGTCCCCCACAACCCCACTGCCAGTCATGGCCACCTCATCTCCGCAGCTGGGCGGGCAACAGCAGGAAGCTGCCCTTGAAGGTGCACCACAAAGCCAGAGGGGCAGCCTGGGGTCCACGTGGCCACAAGCCACAGAGCAGTCCCACCTCGGATGGGCTACAGCCCAGGACCAGCACCGCCTGTCCCTGCCCCGTCCTGGCAGCTATGGGCTTTTGGAGCTGACTGCAGCCATCTGTAGGCCAAGGTC
This sequence comes from Cacajao melanocephalus, assembly GCA_963573385.1. NCBI lineage: Eukaryota > Metazoa > Chordata > Mammalia > Primates > Pitheciidae > Cacajao > Cacajao melanocephalus. The sequence goes on from CAUYLG010049716.1 coordinate 36,441, forward strand.
TCGGTGGGGTTCTGGAGTAGGCAGAGCACAGATGTGATGCTGTGGTCAGGAGGGCCCTGGGCAGCCAGGGGTCAGGGCAAGCCTGGACACGGATGTCACGCCTGCCGGCCAGCAGCCCCACAGCAAGAGCTGGACCAGGGCCATCACTACACGGCTGTCTGGCGCCGCCAAGTCCAGGTCCACTCAGCGGTCTCCGGGTCTCACGTTTGCTACCCGAGGCCAGCCCTCTGCAGCTTGAGGCCTGGCCACATCCCTGCGCTTGAACACACTGGGCCTCCCACAGGCTTTCTGAGACTCCCCAGGGCTGTGCCAGCTGCTTCCTTCCCCAAGAGTCCCCTCTCTGCCTGGCAGGCGCCACAACTAAGAAGACGCCCCGAAAGCCTGTCCCTAAGTCCCCACGGGATCACGGCTTCCCTGCAGCCTGGGCCGGACACAGGCAGGCCCTCAACACACACCAATTGAGCAAATGTGAACGAGCGAAGGAGAAAGGCAAGAACTGCCTGGGCCGTGCAGCGGAGCCCGGGGCAGGGGTTGCTACAGCCCCTACGGCCACCTGCCTGGGGGGCCCTGCAAAGGTCGTCAAGCCTGGCCTCAGCCTGAGTGGCGGCACCCACAAAACCCAATAGACTCAAGGCTCCTACCCAGTTAAAAATCACAACCCAAACCACCACCCTTTTATGTGAAGCCTTGTCAGAGGCTGGGTACTCCCAGAACCTGCAGTGCTAGAGCCTCCCCACCCTCCTGGCTCAGGGGAATCAGGAGACCCTGGTACTTAGGGTCACTTGCACCCAGACCCCCTGACCTGAGTCCACAGCCTCTGAGTGTGGCCCACTCACTGGGCATCTTGCCTTGCCAGCCTGCTGTCCTGCCACCGAGGTAAGGAAAGGCCACGGAGTCTGTGGTGGCTCCAAGCTGCCCCCAGAGCAGCACTAGGACAAGGTAGGCAGCAGTGCTCCCAACCAGCCTCCTGCCCCACACAGCCCTGTCCTCCCTAGCTAGATGGGGTCACCCCGTGTTTTGCCCGCTCGCCACCCTGGACCTGCTGGCCCCCACACTGCTGTGGGGACCAAACAGGAAGCCAGGTTGAGGGCCCCCACAGAGAATGGCAGGCACATCCCAAGGGGGATGGGAAGCAGGGGCAGAGAAGCACAGGGCGGGCAGGGGCAGAGCCATGGCTCAAATGCAAGCCACCAATGTGAGCCTCCCCTGAGAAGGGACCAAGAGCTGCCAAAACCACACAAGCCGCGTTTCTGGGCTTTCGCTGGCCAGGACCACTGCCACGCCAAAGGCTGCAAACGCAGAGGGACTCAGCACAGGCAAGCTCCTGGCCATGAGGGAAGCCCGGGAGGGAGAACCTCATGTCCTGGGTTCTCAGGACAGAGGGACGAGGGGGCCTGGTGGTTGACGATGCCGTGCAGTGCAGAGCATCAGCATCCAGGGCCAGAGCATGGTGGGAGCTGGGAAGGCAGCAGCAAGGGCTCCCAGCCCCTCCCTCCCAGCAGCCAGGCCCCAGGGCTCCCAGCTCCTGCTATGCTCTGGCCCTGGCTGTTGCCCCTCTGTCCTGAGTGGGCACCAGACGTGAGCCCAGCCAGTGTTCATTGCAAACGCAGTAGGCGCCTCTCTCCTGAAAAACCAACACCTGCTTTGAACAGAATCAATCGAAACTCAGCAACTCCATTAACCAGAATCAGAAGCACCCATGCCATTACTCTTCAGGATTTTCAGCATTCAGGGCCGCCCTTGGCCTCAGGCCTCCCCAGGCTGTTTGCATGAGCTGTTCACAGCAGAGCTGTGGCGGGGCAGCAGACACAGACAGGCTGCTTCCACTCTCCATGGAGGCCCTGGGGACCAGATCAAGCCGGGCATGGGCAGACACCAGGGCTTCAGCACTTTTGGCAAAGACCCAAGCTCCCCAGGTTCCATGTCAGCGGGGAGGTGGCAGGGCAGCAGCAGACACCCCAGAAACGTGCCTTAGAGCCACATCAGCCCTCACAGCTGAGAAGGCGGCCCACTCGGCACGCCTGCTCTGATGCCCTCCAGCCCCCAACCAGTGCAGCGGCCATGCTGTAGATCCCACCTTCAACACCTCCCCCCAGCCCCCATCCTCTCTGCAGACACTCCAGACCCTTCATGGTGTGGCCAGGCTGATCACTCAACCCCTCACAGGCTCCTGCCCCTAAAGAGGCATTCTCTGAGCCCCCCGCAGATCCATCCTGGGTGAGCCTCATGCATCAGGCAGTCGCCACCCACAGAACTACCTGCTTCTGGTGTCTGCTTGCTTCCTGACCGACCCCGCCAGGAGGAGAGCACTGTGGGCAGAGCCTGACTGCTCAGGCCCTGAGGCTGCCTGCTACCCAGGTATCTGTGGGTGTGGGGAGCCACACCCATCCAGTGCCGGGCACTCAACAACTGACCCTACACACTGACACCCCTTTGGTGTCTGGGACCTCTCCGTGCCAGCCTGTAACAGGGTCCTGGGCCTGGGGTTGGTGAGCAGAGCCTCTGCACACTGCCAGCATGGGCGGGCAGGGCCTTTCTGTGGTTCTCACCAGATGCAGAGCAAGCCCTGAAGTCTAAGTTCATTTTCTGCTGCTGTAACAGAATACCACAACCTGGGTAATTCATACAGAAAAGAAGTGTATTTGGCCCTCAGTTCTGGAGGCCGAAGAAGTCCAAGAACATGGGGCTGGCACCTGGTGAGGGCTTTCTTACTGCAAAAAGGAGGCAGGTGCCTGAGACGGAAAGAAATCATGTCATGCTATGCCCAGACTTTCTGACCAGGAGCCCCTCCCACCATGCGACACTGACCCATCCACGGGGCCCCTCCCACCATGCGACACTGACCCATCCACGGAGGCCCCTCCCACCATGCGACACTGACCCATCCACGGAGGCCCCTCCCCTCCCACCATGTGATACTGACCCATCCACGGGGCCCCTCCCACCATGGAGCACTGACTATCCACGACTAATTTTCTTCTTTTTTTAGTAAAGACAGGGTTTCCCCATGTTGGCCAGGCTGGTCTTGAACTCCTGACCTCAAGGGATCAGCCTGCCTCGGCTTCCCAAAGTGCTGGGATTACAGGCGTGAGCCTCTCCACCGGGCCACATATATTAGATTTCCACTTAAGTTTTAGAGGAGATATTCATACCAGGGGACCCAGAGTTGAGCCATGATGGAAGGCTGGATTGTTTTGTTTTGTTTTGTTTTGTTTTGCTTTGTTTTGTTTGAGACAGGGTCTTGCTCTGTCGCCCAGGCTAGTACAGTGGCATGATCATGGCTGACTGCAGCCTCAACTTCCTGGGCTCAAGTGATCCTCCTGCCTCAGCCTTTCAAGTAGCTGGGCCCACAGGCACAAGCCATCATGCCCAGCTAATTTTTGTACTTTTTGTAGAGATGGGGCCTCACCATGTTGCCCTAGCTGGTCTTGAACTCCAGGGCTCAAGCAGTCTACCTGCCTTGGCCTCCCAAAGTCCTGGGATTATAGGTGTGAGCCACCATGCTTGGCCACAGAGCACTGGTTTTACGTAAGAATTCATCCCAAGTTCCTCTGACTGGCGCACCCTTCGGGGCACATCACAAGGTGGCAGGAACGCTGCTGTGGACTGAATGTTTGTGCTCCCTTGAAGTCCTGGTGCTGAAGCCCTGACCCCACGGAACGGTGTGAGGACACAGGGCCTTTGGAGGTGATGAGGTAAGACGCAGTCCTGAGGTGGGGCCCTCGTGATGGGACGAGCATCCTCATGAGAAGAGACCCCAGAGCGCACACGCACGCACCACACTCTGCCCTGCTCTCTGGGCCACGTGAGGACGCGTGGGAAGACAGCTGTCTGTAAACCTGGAAGAAGGCCCTCGCCAGACACCACATCTGCCCAGCACCCTGTCTTGAACGTCCGACCAGGACTGTGAGAAGTCAGCGTCTGCCACCGAAGCCCCAGTCTGTGCTACTGTGTGACGGAGCCAGAGCCGACAGTGCCCAAACCAGAAGGCGGATGGAAGGCGGGGCGGGGCGGCTGGCGTCCCAGGGGCTGTGCAGGCTCACCTGCTCATTAAGGAGACACGCATGGGGAGCGCAGCAGCGCCGTGGGGACCCCTCCCTTCCCCGGGCTGAATTCCTCTTTAATGAGACGTCACTTTGGAGAAGCGTTTCAGAGCCCTTCAAAATCCTGGCCTAACCCTCGTCAAAACTGCACAGATTACTTAAGATTTACCGCACAGACGCAAAATAAAATGAAATAAAATAAAGTAAGGCAGCCCAGCGAGCGGCAGCCCTGTGACAGGACCATTTGTACTCAGGATGGAGAAGCCTCCAATTCATCTGCTTAAGCGCAGCGGCTTCTGTTTATTTCGCACTTTCATGTCAAATGAATTTGGAAAGAGAAAAAAAGTGACAGGCAGTTAGGGATATAAGTCACATTTCAGCTTCAGTTCAGATTAATGAACTTGCTGAAGCCGGCGAGGGCACTGGCAAATCCACAAATCTCAGAAAAACAAAAAAATTAAATCCCCTTGGCAGAGCCTCAGCCCTCATGGTGGCTCCTCTGACACCCTTTGCAGACCTTCCGCCTTGTGCCCCTGCACCCCAGGCCTGCACAGACACCCTCTGAGCCCCTGGGCTGGCTCTGGGCCTGGTGCCCCTGGGACAGGCCCCAGGTGAAGGCAGCAGTCCTGTGGCACCGGGGAGGGCTGGCCAGGGCTGGCTCTCAGGGACCACTCAGCAGGGCCGAGGCGCATGTGAGGCACCGAGTGGTGCAGGAAGCTCCCGGGGCCCTGGGCCAGAGCAATGGCCCCATCCCTTATGTGTGGCTGATGCGATGGGTACCACGCTTGGCAGAACATTCCGGTCCCATGCCTCAAGACTCCAGGAAGAGGTGGTACATGGCCAGGACACCACCAGCAAGCCCCTGTCAACTGTTGCCCCGCCCCACCCAGCCGCATGCCCGGGCATCTGCAGGCCAGGGCGACAGGCAACATGGCCCCTGATGGGCAGCAGAGGTGGCACCATGGATCCTGCCCCTGGCACACAGGCATTGCTCCTTCTCTCCTCCCCCTCTGCCCCCGCCCCCACCTCCTCGCACTGTCTGGTGCATGTCTCAACGGTGTGCCGTCCTCAGAGACCCTGGCCAGCAGCACGCAGAAGCCCCAGGAGCTGCTCCCAGCAGCCTCTGCCTTCCACCTGACAAGGACGAGCACTGGCCAGCCGTGAACATGAGGCCACGGGCCAGCATCCAGCTGCTCTCCCACCAGATCCTCCATGTCCAGGCCCAGAGAAGCTGCTGACAGGGAGGAGAGGCCCCGGCCTCTACTACAAACCCAGCTGTCAAGGGACCCTGACGCTGCCCTCCAGCCTCCCACATGGGCCCAACGTGACCACTGGGTCGACAGCAACTTTGTACTTAAATCAGGAAGGGGAGAGTGAGGGTGCGTGCCAAATCACCCCCTGGGACAGGGCAGAAGCCTGGGCTCAGGCCGGGCACCCACTCACCACCCTTCCTCCCTCGGGCTGCAGGGAAGGGGAGTTTCCAGAGCTTCCCAGAGGAGGGAACAGACCTAATCACCCTGCGCCCTTCCCATTGCCCAGGGCAGGCCTACGACCAACAGCTCAGGACCTGGGGCTCTCCCACCGAAAGCCAAGAGCAGCTGCAGAGGGGTCCTGGGGGCTCATGGCCAGGTGAGGGACCCCCTTCCTCAGGGCAGTACAGTCCCTGCCATAAGCATCACAGCTAGCGGGAGGGGAAGGGAGGGGAAGGGGGCGGGGAGGGGAAGGGAGGTGAGGGGGGCAGGGGAGGGGAAGGGAGGGGAGGGGGTGGGGGAGGGGTGGGGGAGGGGAAGGTAGGGGGGAGGGGAAGGTAGGGGGGAGGGGAAGGTAGGGGGAGGG